>UCOH01011366.1:0-246604 GCA_900474275.1 Synergus japonicus | reverse complement strand
GCACATGGCTCACGGAAATCAGTAGACCCCAAGAGGAAGCTCATGGCTTCTGGGTTTGAGCGGACAGAGCCGTCGTCTTTACGGGGGGGACTATTGAAGAAGCTAGTCCCGGTCCCAGAAGGTTAGGCGAGCAAAATCATGTGGGCTGGAGGACGGGGCGCCGAGAGTTGGTGGCATAACAGATCGTACCTGGCCGGAGATGCCGGACAGTGACGATTGTGAATGCGGTTTTGCCAGATTTCGAGGCAACGCGGGATGCGATGTGGCAGCGCCGAAGTATGTAAAAATGCGTGCGCAGCGTGCGAGGGGAAAAAAAGGGCCCGACAGAACGAACCAAATCTTTGTAGAGTGTAGTCATACGACGAGTCTTTCTTCAAATTTCGTTTTTTATAACTTTGTTACTGAACAATAAAATTATAATCCCAAGATCCTGCATATTTTGAGTTCACTCAACCTCACGAAAATAACAGGCCCTTAAGCTTTGAAAAGCTACATGTATGTTTCCTTGATTTTAATTAAAATTTTATTATCTCTCAAATGGAATTTCCTACCCATTTTCATTCAACAACAAGAAGTTGCTATTACAAATAATTATAAATAAAGTATAATATATTTATCAAGTAGTAAAGACCGGTTTAAGTCAGCCATGAGAGATGTCAAGTAGTATATGCCAGTTTTAGTCAGACACAATGGATTTCGAATAGTATAAACAATTTTAAGTCCACCGTAAGTAAATATGATTGCACGCGACCATTAACGAAACAATGTTATTCACTCATAAACATTCTGGTTAATAACGCCGCAAGATGGGCTAGCAGTTATGGAATGGAAACGAGGCAGCTAATCACTGCAAGTTATAGTTGTCTAGTACGAATGTGATTTTCAGCTTCCTCAAATTATTTATTTCCTCTCTCTCCTTCGTTCCCTCATATTCCCTTTTCTTTCTTGGTTTCACCTTACATCGATCCTATCTTACTCTTCCCATGACAGAAATTTCACCCCAGTATTAAGCAGCCTCGAACAAACCGGAGCGACAAGACCCTTCAGTAATAATCGCGCCCAATTCCACTAAGCAACCGAGCGTCACCTCACCAGAATGTAATCTCTGCTACGAAGACATTACGATTAGCCGAAGTTGATTATGATGCGCGTTGCACATCTTACTATGGAAACATAATGTCATAATAATGTCTTCCTTGAAATTGCATATCAGAATCATAATTATATAAGGTTTGTAATATTCCAGACTAAATTGTCTTTTGATAATCCTAAATTATGGCTTTATTATGGTTCAAGTAATCCTGTACATAGTACCCACGTTCTACTCACACTCCACTATCAGGAAAATTTAGAGAGTATATTACATTTTAGAATAAACCACGAACTCTTTATTTCAATTATGATTTTCTAACATGTTTTTCAAAGAGTTCCATTCATCCAGTTTTTACTTCTTTTCTCTTCTCGTTGGAAAAATGTATCCAGTGGTAACTGAATTTCAAACTATTGACAGGATATGTAGACAGATATGTCATGTATCGAAAAGTCACCGTATATCCAGAGGACATATACTCATGGCAACGATACGTGACTTTCTGGTTTGCCGACCTCCGAATAACCCATCCGGTCGTGTCAGCATTCTAGCTTTTTCAACGAGAAATTTTTCCCCAGTTGCATTATGCTACCAATCTCAATATCGCTCGCGCTTTGATAATTCACAGCTACCAAAATAGAAATGTCGATTTTATTCATATTTGATTACTAGAATTATTTAATGTCGCTTCTCGTTTGTCTCTTTTTTCCATCATCTGCTACTAGATTATTCTTTTACAGATCTTACTGTTCAATTCACTTTATTTAGGCTGTAAATAGTTTAGTCATTTTAAAACTCCGACTTTAATAATCATAGCAATTTTTTAGCATGATTATTATTGAATCGAGAATTTAATACTGAGATTACATATTTGCACTTTTATTCAATCAGTCTCAGAGCTAATATATCCTAAACTACATTCGAATATCTCGATACGTAGAGAAATCGATACTATGCATTTGAGGCAGACACCCTTTCACTCGTATCCTCTGACAATAGTCTGTTTTAGCTATTTGTTCTTCCCCTCTGTCTACTCCATCCTTTACTTCTTTACCTGGCAATTGCATTCAAGCCAAACCTTGGCAATATTTTCCTTAAAAGTACCGAACTACTTGGCCTGTGTACAACCAGAGCTGATTCATTGTTACAGAAAAATCTTGAAATGAACTGAACTCTTGAAAAATTCACAACAAATATCCTAACAAATATCCATGGAGACTAGAAATTTCATTACTCAGAATGGTTCTATTTGATGGCCATAAAAAGTTACAGCCATATTGACGCATATAAAACATACCCCACGCCCTTAATACTTGAAAAATTCACGAAAAATACCCTAACTTGGAGACTAGAGATTTTATTGCTCACAATGCTTCCATTTGATGATCAAACATTTTCAAACAGTTACAAACCCCTAATACACGTGAAAAATAGACCAATCCCACCCCCAATTTATAGTCTCCCACAAGAACACCTGCTTCAAAAAAATTTACCCTCCTATTTGATGGACTATAAGTAATACCAGATTAAATAATCATTTTGCAATTATAAACAAGATCAATAGACCATATAGAAGATTTTCTCAAACATCTACTATTTTAACTGAAGCAAACCTTTCAAAGCTCTCGATGATATTTTCAGAAAATATTTTCAATGAAAGGAAAAAGCAATATGGAGCAATTGACGAGTATCGGTTTTCATAAGGAGTAAAAAGCACTTCAAAAATGAATAGGATAAAGAAGTATTCGTGAATTAAAAAAAATAGGCCAAAAACAGAATTACGATTTTCCCATGAATATGTACGGCAATATAAGGAATGTATTCCATTGATAGAAGCCGCTGAGCGGGAGCGCTTCTAGTGATAGACGGCTTCACTCGTCTCTGATGCGCCACATTTGTTTTCCGTCAGCCGATTGGCTTTGAAAGGAAACCCTGTGCACCAGTGTTATGCTTCCAGACGAAATAATAGATGAGAGATGTTTAATTAAAATAAAAAGAGAAAGAATTCCTGCTTTCAACAAATCGTCAAAGAAAAATTAACATTTTTATAACAAAGGCTGGAAAAACAGCACTTTTATGCTTTCTCCAAAGGAAGAAAAAACTACTGATTTCACATATGTTAAAAAAATTATCGAATGAGCCACGGAAGAGAGTTTCTTGTATAAAAAACTATCCTTTTAGTGAGCCAAAGTATATCTACTTCCGGCTCTGTTTGGTTTGGTTTAAAACTTTTTAATTGGACAGGAATATAGAGACCTAAACTCATCATTAAACGGAAATCTGGATGCTTGACAAGATCGAGACTAGTACACAGATATAGAGGATACTTGAGAAAGTGTATGTGTATAACAGACGCTGGCTGCAGAAGCAGTAGGTCGTCGTGGGATTCCTCTTGTCTGAATTAGGTAGACGAGAGCCGGGCGCAATATGTCCCTCGTGTCCGAATGCTCGCTTCCGGTAGTAGAACCGAATGTCCCAATTTGGTACACCCTCGACGAGTCCAGACATACGTTGGTACGTGATTTGAATATTTCGTCCCGGTCTCGAAATGCCCAACCTCTTTGGCAAACAACAAACTTGCCAGTAATCGATTCACTTATATACATATATGTGTATCAAGAAAATACATAGACGTTGCACCCTTAAAAAAATGTATATACTTTGCAACTTGATATAGACGTCAGCCCAGAGAGAAATTGAGTCTTCAGAGCTTTATAAATATCTTCAGATATTTTAATAATATCTTTCTCTTCTGAATTTTCCTACGATTTTCAGTAACCCAAAAAACAGAAACTTTTAACAATTTCAGGTTTTCTTGGATATTTTGGTTACCAGTCATGAAAAAATATTACTGTATAAGTTTGAGCGGAGTATATTTATTACGTTGAGAATCTAAGATAATTTATAAAACTTAATAAACAAACTATGGAAAATACACAACATGAGATGGAAGAATTAGAATTATTTATTTTATGTATTAATAAAAATGATAAATAACATGAATAAACATAAATGTTTTTATATTAAATTCACCATCACATGTTGTATCCCTCTTGTAAATATCCACAATTTTCATCTGTTTCTGTTTTCCCGCAAATCAATATTTTAAACGTTATTTATGGTTTAAAATTTAAATGATAAATATTACCTGTGTAAGTTACATTCATGAATAATAAAAACATGTGAAAAACAATACGTTTTGGATTTTTGAATTGTTTCTCATAGCATACCTGTCAAATATTGTTTTTCACATGTTTTCATTATTCATGAATGTAACTTAAACAAATAATATTCATAACTTTCAAAGTGTTATTTTAAGGATAATTACTAAAATGTAATATCAATATTAGTATTATACAGTAATATTAAAATCCTTACAAAGTAATATTTAACTTCAATACTTTTTCCTGATTTGGAACCGAAATATCCAAGAGCATCTGAATTTTTTAAAAGTTGATATTTTTCGGCCACCCTAATTTTGAGTAGTAATTTTTTAAAAATTGATATTTGTTGTAAAACAATTTCAGAGTGGCTTAAGCTTAGAATTTTCTTACTTGAGCTGTCTGTATTTCCTTCCGTCGTTAAACGCACATACTACCTTTACGGTAGATCTCTGGAGAAAAAGGAAGTATCTCTGAATCCAAAGACGTATGGCTTTAAAGCAATACACTTGCTTTGGTTTCAAAGAAAAAGACGAGGCGTGAAAACCTCGCTTTTGCAAAGCTATTCGAAACTAAGAGTATTTTGAACTTTTACGATGAAGCAAGAAAAAGGAGATTGCCATTTGAGCGCCCTAAAATCGACAGGAAATCGACTCCGTACTGCGTACGGCAGAAAACTTTTCAGGAACGTAAGCTTCTTTCCAGTAAAGATCAAGAGGGTGATTTCCAGAAATCGCTAGTACTAACCTCGAAATCTAGGCTCGTACGATCGTAAACTCGTAGCCTCCTTTTTATGAACACATAGTTTGCATATACGGCCTATTTGAAAAAAGAAGTACATGCCATGTTTCTGAATGTATTCAGCGTTTACGGCCTCAGCCTGCGAAGTTTCGAAATGACAATGTTGTATTCATAAGAAGATGAATGTTGTAACCAGAAGAAGTAGCTATAAATTAGAAAAACTTTGATCCTGTCGTATTTTATGAATTCTGTGAATTCTTAAGGGTGTTGGACCCAAGTGTTAAGCTCCACATTCTATTCTCCAATTTACTCAACGAAAATTATAGATAGATATTTTTTCGCTCTATAGCGCTAATCTTTATTCTAGTATAAAACTGTCTACAGAGCGAAAAAATATTTAATTTCGATCCTTTTTGCACACAACAAAGAAATCAAAATCTAACTTCAAAAATCAATATTTTCATTTTATTTAAAAAATATTTGAAATATATATTTTATCGCTCTGTACGCATAATTCTAGTTAAAAATTGATTAATTCTACAGAAGGACAAAATTCCAAATTTAATATTTCTTGAGTAGAATGAAGAAATCAAATTTTTACACTGTAAAAAAAACTTCAATTACTTTAGTTGAAGTTTTTTACAATTACCGTAGCTGAATAAATATTTAATCAAAAGTAGTTGAATTTTCAACAAAATAGTTGAACTTTCACTCACAGTAAATGAAAAATGGTTGAATTTTCAATATATTTCTAACAGTGTAGATTAGAACTTGGTTCCAACACCCTTAGCAGCACTTGATTCAATACCGTCACCAAAAATTGAACCGTCAGATAATAATCACAATAAAAATACTATATACGTAGAGCCAATTAAAATTTGTTCAGTCAAGTTTTCAAAAGAGAGATAAATGCAGCATAATTATTCAAAAGTGCGACATAATTGGACCTCAAATATTCCGTTGACCTTCCACCCACCCTATCCCCTCTTCTCTTCCTCCCAGTCTTTGTTTTAGAATAAAATTAGAGAATGGTCAGAGGAAAATTCACAAGATTCCTGGCACGCTGGTCATAAATGAATTTAAGGGATCGTGTCGGTGTCTACCATTAATAACCGCTGTTCTCCACTTCCGGATTGTTCATAATAGTTATCGATCACTGCAATAGACGTGTGGAACATTGGATAAAATGGTCTTTGGTTTCCACTCACACGGACAATGCACTGCGATTATACGCGGTAAGCCTCTGCTAATTGAAAAATAATATCGGTGATAAATCCTCGTATACCTTTAGAGCGAAAAGTTCAATGAAACTGAAAATGCAATCAACAGCAGTAGAGCTTTCCAGTTGTTAATAATACGAGTGTTGATTATCTACTGATGAATTCCTCTCTGGAGTATTCATTTATACAATGAAAAAACAAAAAGATTAAAACAAAATATTTGATAAAAATGATTAAAAAATCCGAGCAGAGAAAAATGAAGTTAGGCGTTCAGTTTCCTTGAAAAAATCGCCCTAATCCATAAATGTTACATAGGAAATTGATGAAGGCTCGCTTTATCTTCTCTGCAGATAGTAGGGGTGTAAGGAGTGGAAAACAAAGTTTTCTTCGTTCCCATTCTCGTTACATTCATTTCCTCCAGTGCTTTAAAACACCAAACGTTCTTTATTTATGACGTACCTAGATCGTAACTAGAAACAGCTTTAACGTGATTCTCTCAGAAAGTCTAAAGCGAGAAACACTTCCTAGGTACGTGGTGCGATTTTAGCGCTAACAACAGATACTCATCCTGTTAGTAACAACCGTACGTACGTACCTAGGCAGACGCGTCTCTGGAGTGCATCTATCTTGTCGACTAGCAGAACTTTCGTCACGTCCGACTACTTACTCGTTCGGGAGCTCGCACTGCGACAATTAATCGACAATGTGATTCCTCTTAATTCCCAAGTATCCTTGGCTCTACTGAAACGCCAAGTTCCTCACGTGCATGAACGATTGGATCGAAGTTAGAAGCTTCCAAAATGGCACTGTTATTTATCACCACTCCAATCCTGATCGCAATAAGCTCATTACACTCTGAATCTCTTTCTAATTTCAACATTTCGTGCAAAACAAATAAGAAAAAACTATGGGCAAAGGTTTCGTTTCTAGAAAAACAGCGCTCACGTATAGTATTTGTTTCTCTAGTGTCAACAAAATTCGCTTCCAAGCCACATAGAAGATTCTCTCTTCCTCTTCTTTTCATCCGTTCGTTTTTTAATTTTAATCGGCTAGTCACGTCCGACCCGGAGGTAAAAGTCTTGACATTCCACTTAACACGCGAATATAATAAAAATTAATAATATTTCGAGTTTAAGCAGGGTCATAAAGGAATTAAAGTTGGTGTCTTGGACGTGATACTCTAGTGTTACAGTTTCACAAGAAAAATATCTTGGAAAACGGTCCCCAACGAGAAACAGCGAGTAGACTTTTTTTCATCCAGTCACGACTACAGTCTTGCATTGCCATTGCGGCAATGAAGAGATAGCTAGCAAGAGGTTGCACGGCAATTCTATAGTGAACTAGTAAAAAGTATGACGACCTGGCTCTCTCGAGCAAATCTACGATGACTTTTTTTATACGCCTGCACTTTATTTTCCTGAACCGTGTTGGCTTGGCGAATAACCGTGAGAAAAACTTCATTTTTACGAATGAAATTTCATACTTTTAATATTGTAGACTTACTGTAATACACGAGAAACTCGAGACATAAGTGGCTTTTCTCTATGAGGACACAATTTTTATAAGTAACTTTCAAACTGAAAAGTTTTATTTAAAATATTCAGAAAAAAAGTACGAGAGGCGTATATTTTCTTGATACGTCTTATAGAAGATTACAAATTACTGAAAAGTAAACTTTTCCGAGAGAAAAGTTTCTCAGATTTATTCAAATCCAATTATTTTATTTAAATTACCTATC
Organism: Synergus japonicus; assembly: GCA_900474275.1. Lineage (NCBI taxonomy): Eukaryota > Metazoa > Arthropoda > Insecta > Hymenoptera > Cynipidae > Synergus > Synergus japonicus. The sequence goes on along the minus strand of UCOH01011366.1, from coordinate 238,654 downwards.
GTCGATGTTTCCAATTAAGAATTTCATCATTCTGTTTGTATCATCCCTTTTCCCTTTCGTGTCTCTAAAATGGAAAAAAGTTAATATCAATTATATTTTCCCGCTTCGATGTTGGTCGTAGTACATATCGTTTTATGAGATAATACCTTCTTTTATGTATCACTGTAATTTTATCGACTATATGGAAATTTTATTGAACCTGAGAGCTCTACGAGAACAAGTCTCTAGAAAAAAAACTAGTTTCACAGTTTACTGAAAATATGATAGCCTTTTTAATTCAATAAATTTTCTTAAATGTCGATTAATCTTTTTTTTTTTTTTTACTCTAAAGTATGAAAATGTATATTTTATGTATACTTTAATATGCGAATAAAAATTGTTTTTATTTGCAAAAAGTTAAGTTTAATTTGCATTTCAATCGGAAATTCTATCATGAATTGTCATTTAAGAAAATATTAAATCTTCCGCGTCTTAAATCTTGATAGGTCTGCTTAGGAGCATTTGCATTTCAACCACAGATATAAACTCCACATAAACTCTCATTTCAAGGCAGATGCAGACACTTTCCACGCTTTCCCAGAAAACATTTCTTTCTCAACTGCTTGCCTTTTCATCTTCCACGTAAGTGTACGGACGAGTATCACATAATGAAACTGGTTGCCTTGGTTACATTCATATACTTACTACTAATGGATTCTCCAGAAACTCAAATCCCAAGACGGCTTCCAAGTAACATATGGTGAAAATTTAATGCATTTCACAATGACATTTAATCTGTCTTCGTACATTCACAATTAATAAAACACAAGTACATACATAAAGTATGCATCACCGTATGCTTTTTTCATTCACGTATTTCTTGCTGTTATTTATAAAAATGAGATCTCCAGCAAGTAAATATGCTAAAAATATATCTCCATTTTATGAAACACGCCCTTTAAAAAAGTTCGCTAATGAGAATGTAATAAAAAAAATATGAAATGTGAAAATAAAATATGGCATGCGAGAGGAAAAATGAAGCTTGAGATGTGAGAACAAAAAGTTAAAAATGCGCCATAAACAACCCTCGTGGAAAATCGATGTAATTGACTTTAATTATAGGAGAGACCGGTGGGTTCGTATAAAAAGCGTAAATTTTTATATGCAACAAAGAAAGGACCAATAAATTTGGCATTGATAAAATTGCGCCACCGAGATAAAAGGTGGTTTTATTCACCAGAGAACAACTTCAACATATATGGTCATCAGTCACGTTTTTAACAGACAATTCGCAATCGATCTGTGAATAGAACTAAATAAAATGAAGTGACAATGACAGGAGCTTCAATAGACAGAGAGATGCCAAGGGGTGATTGAAGCTGCAAAAAGGAAGCTTAAACATCACTGGAAAAAATGTTTGTTATCAAAATTGATTTGAATCAAACAAATCTTTGATTCAAATAAATTTTTTTCGAATCATAAAATAACAAACATTTTTCTAAGTGTACGATAAACGAGTATTAAGAAAAATTGTGTCACTAAATCGACCTAAACCTTCATTCATTCTCGTTTGTTTTACATATAGCTTCTCTGAAGACAAGAGAGAAAAACATAAATGAAGAATCATTTTATGTGCGCGCATTTTACTTTGATACTTTTACTGCTTTCATGTTTATAGACGTTAGACTTCAAGTATGGCAAATAGATAGAATTCGTGCAAGGATGTCGGAAGGAATAATCGATAAATTCATTTAAGCATCCGAAGCGGGTCACGAAGATGAAAAGCACATCCTTTGTACGTACCCTTCTCTTCCATGAAAACCGATATCCGGGAGTCGATATACAAGAAACCATCAATTTCTATCTACTATGCTGTAACATTTATCTTGGAACCAAGAATACAAGGATTGTAAAGACATTTAGCATAGTCATAGCCACTGAAAGAACAGAAGAGAAAATTTGTTGCGGGTAACTTTCAAGTGGGTAAAGTTTCATTTTTTCGCATCGAAACACACAAGAAGATAAAACAAATTGACATGGTAAACGTACCCCTGTGTTCAAGTAGTATTTACCCACCTCAATATGAAGATTACTGGATAACAGTACTCTAAATTCCATTTTTTGTATGTTTCAGACGGGACGTATAGTACAAGTGAACGGATAATACACGTTCGGATGAAATGATACGATGATGCAAGATTCGCAACAAAGGAGAAGACATTTGTGTTCTCCAAGTTGGTGGAGTATCAAAGTTTTGATACTGGCCATCGTATGTCCTAATTTCTTCATTTCAAAAGTCACCAGCCAGTCAGCAGAATGTCCTCCTTCCGAAACAATTCCTGGATGTCCATGTTATAATTTTGAAGATGGTCTCTTCCTGGAATGCGCAGGAGCCACGGAGGAGACAATCAGATCGACATTACAAGGAGTGATTAACACCGCAGGTAAGACCCTCATAAAAAATTTTAACTTTCTCGGATAAAATAAGATTGTTCTCCTTTCCAGGAGAAGGAACTGTTCTTCAATCTTTAAGAGTGTACGAGCTAGATAAAACTATTGAAGAGTTGAAGGAGGGCTGCTTTATACCAGGCTCACAAATCAGACACCTCGAAATTTCTCACTCGTCCCTTCGAGATGTGAGTGAATCCGCGTTCCTAAACTTGAAAGATAGCTTGGAGTCTCTGGGACTAGTCGCAGGACGGCTGCTGCACGTGCCACAGAAGGCCTTAGCTAATCTTCATAAGCTTGCTGCATTGGACCTTGAGGCAAACATGATCCAGGATCTTTCCTCCTACTGCTTCTTTGGTCTGAAGCTGATTAAATTGACCCTCAAAGGCAATCAAATATCGAAAATCTCGGAATACGCCTTCGCTGGACTCGAGGACAGTCTCAGTGATCTTGATATGGCGGAAAATAAATTGAAACTCTTCCCAATAGCACCTTTGAGGAAACTCCAACATCTAGATTCTTTGAGGCTTGCTTGGAACGAGATATCAGAACTTCCAAATGATGGACACTCAATACTCAGTTCCTTATTGATCCTTGATCTGAGTAGCAACGATTTTGAAAAATTAACCGAGGATTGTTTCCGACCTTGTCCCTTCTTGGAGACCCTCTCTCTGTACTACAATTCTATTGAGACAGTTCACAAGGACGCGTTTATTTCTCTCAAGGATCTCGAGTCCATCGACCTGAGTCACAATAAGATTGTATTTCTGGATGTTGCCACATTCAGAAGCAATGGACGCCTTCGAACAATTGAACTCAGCCATAATCACATCCACTACATCGGCGGAGTATTCGCCAAACTTCCAGAACTCCGAGAGCTTTATCTCGCTGAAAATAATATTTTGGAAATACCTGGAGAAGCTTTCGCAGGAAGCATTGCCCTCGAGGTTGTCTATCTTCAACAAAATGCGATTAGACGAATCGATGGCAGAGGCCTCACTACTCTGACCCAACTATCCCAATTACATTTGAGCAACAACTACATCGAGAAAGTCCCTAAGGAATTTTTTGCACAGTGTAAGAATCTCTCCTCGCTATTTCTTGATGGAAATAAAATCCGGGAACTCCAACCAGGCAGCTTTGTGAAATTGCATCAGCTTCGCGAACTACGTATTCAAGACAATCAAATTACAGAGGTAAAAAGAGGAGTCTTCTCACCACTGCCAGCACTACTGGAGCTGCATCTGCAGAAGAATACAATTAGAAATATAGAGACAGGTGCATTTAGCTCACTGAAGAGCCTTCAGCATGTGAATCTTCAAGGTAACCAGCTTTCGGCTCTAGGTGACGTCTTCCAATTTTCAGCCTCTGATTCCTCTGCTGGTGGAAGTTCCCTCCTTTCTATTCAGCTAGACAGTAATGGCCTCCAGAGTTTGCATAATGATACTTTAAAAGGTCAAGCCTCTGTGCAGATAATGTGGCTTGGTCACAATAAGTTGACGCATTTACAAGCTCCATTGTTTCGAGATCTATTTCTGGTGGAGAGATTATATCTAACCAACAACTCGATATCGATGATAGAAGATGCAGCCTTTCAACCTATGCGAGCACTAAAAATCCTGGAGCTCAGTATGAACAAACTTACCCACGTGACATCTAAAATGTTCTCCGAGCTGCATGAATTGGAAGAATTGTATCTACAGGACAATGGTCTCAGGCATTTAGATCCCTACGCACTTACTGCCCTTAAAAAGCTCAAGATTTTAGACTTAGCAAACAATCATCTCACCGTACTCGAAGTCGAAATGTTTCAATCTGGTTTACCAATTAAAACCCTAAATCTAAAAAACTGTTCAATAATAACAATCGAAAATGGTGCTTTTAGGGATCTCTCGAGTCTGAACGAACTCAAGTTGGAAGACAATCATCTCACAGCTGCTGCCTTGCGTCGTCTTCAGATCCCAAGACTTCAGATACTTGCAGCATCAGGAAATAATTTTAGTCAAATTGTGGAGCAAAGTCTCACCGGACTTCCAGCTCTTCAAGACTTGTTCTTTGACGATGCTCAAATTCACCAAATGCCCGAGAAGATATTTATGCTGAATAGAAACTTAGCACATCTGCATTTGACACGCAATTTGTTACGTACTCTCCCTCCAGACATCTTCGACGGACTCCAATCGCTTCGAGAAATTCGATTAGATCAAAATCGGTTTTCGGATATACCTTATTCCGCCCTTTCGAAAACAGTGAACCTCGAAATTCTCACTCTCTCTCACAACGCGATAGTCACTGTAGATGTAGCGAGTTTTACAAGACTGAAGTACCTAAGGGAATTGGATTTGAGTTACAATAAAATAGAATCCATGTCCGGATTTGCAATGGCAAATCTCTCTCGCTTGTTAACAGTCGACTTAAGCAATAATAATCTAAATGCCCTACCTGCAAATTTTTTCACCCATTCAAACTTATTAAGAAGAGTGGATCTTTCAGAAAACAAATTTCGACAGATCCCAGCAGTTGCTCTATCAGGACAAAATTTGCCAGGACTTGCTTGGCTGAATTTGACGAGGAATCCTCTGAATCAAATACATGATTTACCGTTAGAAGCGACGTATCCGATTTTGCAGGAAATTCATATATCATGTACGAATTTGAGTATTGTTACCTCACAAGACTTTGAAGCCTTTCCAGCCCTGATTCACCTCTACTTAAGACAAAATAGTATTCTGCGAGTATCACCGGGAGCGTTTCGAAGTCTTCCTAACTTATTAACCTTGCATTTGGGGATGAATAGCTTGGAGAATTTACCAACGGAACGACTCCAGGGTTTGGAACACCTTCGCATTCTGAACTTGACGCACAATCGAATAAAGGAGGTGGAAGAGTTCCCAGCAGACCTCAAATCCCTCCAAATTCTTGATCTCTCTTATAATCAAATCACCATCGTAGGGAAGCTCACCTTCAGGAATTTAATCAGCCTTGTTGAGCTGCACCTTTATGGGAATTGGATCAATGCAATATCCAGTGAAGCGTTCAGGCCTTTGAAGAAACTTCGCCTCCTCGATCTAAGTAGGAATTACTTAGAAAATCTACCGCTCAACGCCTTCCGACCTCTAGAGACGCAGATTCGAAGTCTTCGAGCTGAAGGTAAACTGACAAACATACTGTAAGACAAACCAGGGTGTCTAGTGATCAGTGATTAGAGAATGATGTGGAAAAAGTAGTTGAGAAAAATGATTTTCAAAAGGGCTTTGTTATGAGGGTGAAGTAGAAAAAAAGTATGCAAAGTAGAATCAAAACAGTTTTGGAAAGAAAACTTTAAAAAGTTGGAAAATATGGAGAATAGAATTTACATAATTGTACAGCATAAATACAATTTCACTAATATAATTGGATCAATAAATTCAGTAACGTTGAACTTCCAAACTTTATCTTGCATAAAAAAAAATGATTTCATTTAAATCTAGATAAACTTTTCAGTACAGAAAAGATATTAATTTGTAATTGAATGCAGCATACACCTTCCTCGTAAAAGTAGTTTAAAGATAACGAGTTTTTGTAATTACATATTTTGCTCACAAACTCTATCGACTTTTAAAGTTTGTAATTGGGACGTGGCTAAATTAAAACACAATTTGCAGAAAATTAATTTTGTACCTTCTGCAGGGAAAATTATTTACTTTCCAGTATTTGCATACTATTATTATTACTCACGTGGATCTAAAAATATGTATTTCTGTTCCCTTCCAATTAGAAAATCCTTTACACTGCAGCTGTGACTCCCAAGAACTTTGGGAATGGTTGCGTGATCATCAGAAGATGGTAGGTGGCGTCGGTCGAGGTCAAGATGGAAAAAGTGGAGTAGGGGTCACTAATATGGAGGGTGGTCATCTGAGATGCGAGCAACCACCAGAACTTCGGGGACTTGTTTTTCTTGACCTGGATCCTAATGCCTTCTGTTCCTCTCCTCTTGTTCTGAAGCTCGCCATTCAAGATATTCAACCCTTTTCGGTTCTTGTCTCTTGGCAAAGCAGAAATCATTCTGGTCTTCATGGATATCAAGTCGCCTATCATGCACTTGACAATGTTGACGAAGTGAGTACATTACCTGCAATAATTCAATTTTTAAATACTTTGGCAAACTATGTAAGTTTGAATATCGGTTACTATATCATTATCTGAAAATAAGTCATAATCCACTTAATATCTAGATGTTGACTTACCTTGAAAGCGTGTGAACAAACGTTTCTAACAATTAAACTGAAACCTTGTCCAGGAGACCAAACTTTAAACTTATTGTGAGAGACAAACTAAAGCTAAATCTCTCTCGGTTAACAGGTTCGTGGGAAGTTGCTGGATCCAAAGGCACGTTCAGTAAGGCTCACCAAGCTGGCTTCAGACACGCGTTATCTGATCTGCGTCCTTGGCATGGGTAGTTGGGGAACCCCCATCCCTGAGGACATTAATTCCTGGCAATGGAATGCCTCCCAAGATGACGTGATTGAGAGTCCAGCGATGCCAGTGATGGTCAACTCCCCCATGAGTAGATGCACAGAAGTCAGAACTCTGGAATCTCCCAGTTCTATAGTTGGAGAAGGATCTTTAGGTGATAGAAGTAGTCTAGCTAATATCCTGACTCGAAGACTTGGACTAATCGTCGGCAGCTGTATGGGATTCGTTGTCTTCGTGTTGCTGATAACCATCCTCGGTTACTTAAAGATGAAGAAACAGAGAGCTTCTGCTAAAAGGGAGCAACCCTTGGCTCCAAATCCTCCAGAGTATATGTCTTACAGACACTTTTCACTTCAGGGTGGCGATCGGACTGATAACGAATGTCCTAGTTTTATCAGCAATATCCGCAATACCGCTTTGAATTCGTAGCACAAGGCCACTGATTCTTGTCCTTTAAAGGACGAGCAAATAATAGAAATGAAGAACATTACACATTCTGGAATCTTCACTTGATCAGAAGACTTCTAAGTGTAGCAGCTACAAGACTGAATCTAGCCAAGATCATTGAATAGATGTCTCTTATCACCTTCCGAGTCTGACTGATCAAATCTTTAGACAAAGCAATAAATGACTCTCGGGGCTCAAAATGAAGGTAGGCTGATCCAGTGACAAGTGATGATCTCCCGATTATTTGATAAAATCTACTATCAAGGGTCGTGAGGATCAAGAGAATCGAAGCAATATTCGGTACCTTACAAGGCGTAACGCGTTTAAGGTTCTTGTAGATTCAATTTATTCCATTTAACAAATTTCCAAGTGAATTTCATTCCCCTTTTATTCAATTTAATTCGATTAAAGAAAAGTTTACCTGAAGGATTATTAAATTTCGCGTTGTTTCCGAACATTTATGAAAATATAAAAAGTGAGTAAAAAAAAGTTCTGTAAATTGAAGAGCATCGAAGTGTACCGTGAAGTAGAAAAATCAAAACACACTCTAAATAATGAAATTCGTTGAGTGAAACAATTGAGCAACGATGAGATGACCTCTCGTGTGTTAATCTCGCGCGAAGACTGATTTTTTAACAAACATTTTTTAGTTCGACCTTTGCGAGATCGCTGGTGTAATATAGATCGTAGTTGACGTGTTTATATAATTATCATGATGAAGACTCTAATAATTGAAGAGATGCAGTTAAACACAGTGACATTGGATAGTTCTGCGAAGCAATATTACTATTTCGTATCGATAGCTTATCAATCGACATTACGGTAATTAAAAGTTTGCGTTTACTCGGCAAATCAGTGATTTGAGAGAAGTGACTACCTTCGAAAACTTGGTGTTCATTCGAGGTAAACGAAAAACAGACTATCGAAGTTATGTGTGATTCCTGCCAAAATTTTTAAGTAAACTTTGAACTGCTGGTTGTTATTGTCTTATAAAAGAAAGCAATGCGTTTCGAATGAACAAAAATTGTACATAGATAGATGAAATATATATATACATATAGCATTCTAAAACTTCTGCCTTAATTCTTTTACAGCCCGTTATCCATAAATCTTATTTTGCATCATCAACATTATCATAACTTGGGTAAGACTAATTTTGTTACAACAAAAATAATAAATACAGTGTTATTATGTTCTTGGTCAAACAATACCACTTCTACTTCCACACTTACTCGCTATACTATAGTTATAATGGGGTACGCTTTATTAATAGTTGCAGTTAGAAACTGCTGTCGGTTTCCAGAGAACAACGGAAGGGTTAAACAGTAACTAGAGGTACTGCATAGAACTACCAACTACGACTGTTATTTATAAGGTGCTGCTGAAGCAAGATCTGGGTATCTAGTTTAAGTATCTTCCCTGATAAATCACTCGCCCTCTCTTCATTAACTTGCTGTGTTTGTTTTACTGAAAATCTCACGTGAGTAAACATAGCCAGAGGACTGACTGAAGACCTTGGTAATTAGGAAACAACAGAAAACAAATAAAACTGTGTAAACTAACAAAGAATAAAAAGAAAATAGAGTCGTATGCCACACAAAGAGAAGTAAAAAAATGTTAGTGATCTTCCAAGTTTGCATGAGAATCTCCAGCATTCCCAACAGCTAATTTCTCCCGATTAAGTCGAGCATTTAATTGCTAAACAGCAGAAGCAGCGTCTGCTACCTCGTGTCTAGACACTTACGAGTTACGCCCCTGTGGCACGCGACGGAAGTCGCATTCGCAGTTAGACGAAACTCTGAGAATTAATTACAGCTTTTAATTGCAGCGACTTGGTCTGTTTTGTTGCGGAGTATAAAAATTAGCAAAATAAATTTGGTAAAATCAAGGATTAGAAAATTTAAACTACTAGGTCTTTTTTTCGTTCAAGAGGGATTTCAACTCTAGGAAAACATTATTTTTATGACGAAGAATATTTGAAAAAATAGTTAAGCCATCAAATAAAGGATAAACTTTAATAATATATTTTTTTGTACTAAACTTTCAATTGCAAAGGATAAGGAAAAGCTTAAAGCACTATTCTAAGGTAAGGTAAAGGGACTTTTATCGTTGCCTACTAGAGTCTTAAGAAAAATCTTCGCACGACAAAAGAAGACGAGATGATAGAAGTCGTTTTAAAAGCCGGGCGTGTCGTAATCTAGTTTCGAATGATTCCATTTTCTCGGCGCAATCCTCTGGGGACAAGTAAAGTGATTCGGAATCGAAAGCCACAAAGAAGAAGCACGAGTTTTCCGCATGAAGGAGGATCTAGTATAAAGTCTTACGACAGACGATATCCAAGAAAAGCCTTGGGACATAACTAAAGCTTTTTTAAAGGTTCATACTGGTGAAAAGGCCATTTTAAAATAATTTTAAATCGATTCTAGAAGATTCCTCGTAAAAACCAAGCAAATATATAGAAATGTCAGTAGTGTCGACAATTTTTAGATATAAACTAGAGAAGAGTAGGATACCTAAGTTTTTAGGAAATTTTCGCAAATTATTATGTAAATTAAAAAATTTTTGCTGAAATATTAAATGAATATCAAATACAGGTTTCGAATGAAATTGGATTGAAAAAGTGGGAATACGAATGCGAATTTAATGCGAAACACGTTGGTTTCATGAATAAAATACGCAGGCAATGGGCAAACGTGAATTTTACAAATAGTGAATAATTATTATTTATCCACAGTCAGTAGGCAGCAAAATATGCCGGGTACGAAGAGGACAAGCAGAAATTTTCCAATGTACAATCCTACGATTAATATATTGAGCGGTGTTGGAAATTTAGCCGATGCTTTGATAACGCGTTACGGCAAGGACTAATAGTGCGGTTTAGATAAAGGTGGTTTGACGCTTTTACAATAACTCCATTATACGCTCTTGTAATTAATCGCCGTTTTGTGCGGCTAGGTCGTATATTCTCGCAAATGTACATTTTACATGAATGGGTACTCCAATCTAAAATTTGACGATAATTTCCGTTTGGTATTGTTCCTAAAATCAACGGCTCTCTGTATGTCTGTACTTTAACTGAATTGTTTGTCTGCTATCCATTTAATTAAAGATTTCAATATCTCAATTAAAAATTAATAGATTTTTAATACAATTTTATTTAGTATTTGATGAAGCCTTTATAAAATGCTGATATCTTTTTCATAAATAATTAATAACTGTATCAAATTAATTTTAACATCATACCTCACATACTATACTTTATTTGATCATTGAAATGTTCGTTTCAGTTTCAAGCAATTAATTGCAAATTATTACATGAGTAATCTGATATATTAAATAGGAATTCTAATTTTAACTTTGATAATGCAAAAAGCAATATTCGAGATATTCAATTGTTTCCACGAGTCTGAAAAATTAATTTGAGATATTAAAATACTTTGATACTATTTAGAAGCTTGGAAAATAAAGAAAAGAACAGTTCCAGAGTATTTTAGAGTTTTAATCCCAGGATCACTTGTAACGATGTATTTCTTAATTAATTTTCATGTCAACTTACAGAAAATATGGTTTCGATAGGATAACAATATATCGATGATTTTTATTGAAATTGAAATTCAATCAGATTTCGAGTGTCAGAACCGACTTTATTACGAATATATATATATGTGTGTTGAAACAAATTGCTTCGTCATGACGAATAAATGGACTGTGACAGTTAAAACTTTCGATCGAATTTATGTATTCTAAATTCTGGAAAATATGGTTATTTATTTTTTTATTCAATTGGATAAAAAATAAAGAACTTACTTTTGTAATTAAAAAACATTGAACGATTCGTGTTTACGTATATCAATGAAGAACGGAAAGGTAGATTGCAGAAAGGTCTTTCTGAATGGGAAGTAACTAATCAAATTACCCCTCGATGTATTCACCCTCTAGTAAATTAGGGTTGGCAAGGGGAATAATAAACAGATTTCTCGAGGGAGATAGCACCTCTACTGGCTCTGCTTTTTGTGTCCTTTTCCTCCCCTAATTTGTACTCTTCTCGTAATTTATGACGAAACAATATTTTACACCATCGCCGTGACTGATGATATATATTTTTTCCCATTAAAAATCTGCCGCAATATTTTACCGACAGCGAAATATCACAGACTATGAAACTTGAGTTTGCAGTACTTTTTATGAAAGAAGAGCGTGATTTGATTAACGCACCTGTCAAATAAATATCATTAAACTAATTAGGAAACTCCAAGACTTGTTTCATTCTCTAAATTACAAACAAACTGAAAGAAAAAAAATTACTGGCTAACGAACTTGACATTTTGGGACACTAAAAGAATATATACCGAACGCCAATCCAATCGTCATATTAAATGTTCTTGACTTATAAAAAATATAATATAATTGAAAAGAGGTAGTCAAGGATTTTCACACTTAAGAGAAATATTTAACTCTATTTCAGAGTCGACGTCGGAAGTACATAGCGAGGCTTCCCTGTCTCATTTCCGCAGTTTAAGTGAGCTGATTTAACGACCTACAGTACTGCACTAATAGCATTTTGAGAATTTACTTCCATGTCACTAAACGAATAAGGATTCTCTCTAAAATCAACTTTATAAACGAAATCAAGAATAAAATAATAAAAAAAAAATAGAAATACGAACATAAAAACAATTGTTTTATACATCCAGATAATATTTTCAATTATCTTCCCAGAAAGCATGAATTGCTAAATCTTGTTCCATTTTATTATCAATAGAAACCAGTGAAGCACTTCACGAATTTCAGAGCTGGCCAAAAACGAGAATGGAAATTCGCACGGAAATCTCCACACAGAGAAGGGACCATCCTCTCATGCTTTCGTTATATAGCGACTGTAAATATTCAGCCAGGTTGTGAAATCTCAACCCCCTTTCTGCTCGTGAAGGCACCTGTGTTACGTACTTTGATACACTCGTACCTTTTCCAGTCGTGCGTGGAATCTGTGGTGTCAGCTAGCATAGCGTAGCTGGCATATTTACTCAAGAAATTTCCGGTAGAATGTAACGAATCAAATTTCCTCTATGGACTATACGTTTGACAGTCAACATGAACCAACAAACCCTTTCTCATGTTGCCTGTGGAAATTGGACCGACGAAAACGTTAGAGAAATAGAGAACTTATTTTTAAAAAAGCTTAGGAAATTTAATACATCAAAAAAGATATTTTACAGATTTAGATTCACGTTTCTCTCAAAAAACCACGACTGGTAAAATTATTTGTTTACACCCCTTAAACTTCTGAGTAAACAGGGGTGAAGGTGTAACCAAACATTTTTCCACTGGAAAAGTGAGATTCGCTTTTTTGAGGAAAAATCGAATCTGGAAAAAATAATGGATCACACACCCCTTCCCATCACGGGGATCTCTAAAACCGTGAATCATTTTCATAGCTCTGGTAATGATTGCAAACTGTCATCCGCGCTGGTGGATTTGCACGGATCTAACGAGAGTCACTTTTTGGGAAAAACTGACTACCGACAAACAGTTAATCATTGATTGGCTGGGCAATGTCGCAGTGAAAAAGATTTATGATGAATCGATTGGTTGATTCGAAAATAGGAAACGTAGAGCAGTCGCTCACTCGTTTTCATCACCTGTGGATGATGGGATTATTGACGAGAAGACCGAAGCTATTGGGATAATACCAAAGGGAAAGGAAATCAATTTTCGACCAATCAACTGCCTTCCGCCTCTTGGATGAAAATTTCCAGTCTACAACCAGGAAAGCATCACTTTTTAATTCAGCAATTAATTTACACACGTTTTTCTTTTTTCATAAATACATTATTTCTACGCCGCTCATACGACGTAATATCCGATTTCCGATTTAAAATTGACTTCGCAGGAAAAAATAAGAAAAGGGAGATTTATGGGAATAAAAGCATTATTAAAATTCTAGCTGTGTAACTTTTGCAAATGAGATCTTTATATTAAGCCCTTGCAGGAAATACTATATATTGAAGTTGCTCGTGTAGGCGGAGATAAACTATAGGAAAAGCAAAGCTGATCATCCGTTTTCGTTACTTAAGTCTGTCACATCATGAAAGGATGGTGGTTGGTTTACAATATACGTTGAGCCTAAGGTCAGAGAACCCATCGATCTTTTATCGACAGTTCTCTACTCAGACTGACACCATGGTGTCGACTTCGGGTGTAAATTGCGTAGGCACTCTCTTAAAAATATTAGTCAATTTACAATTATTGTGGCTATATATCTACTTCATCATAATGACAATGGGATTCATTGCCATTAGCAATTGAATTTATAATAAAGAATTTAGAACCTTCCGATAAATGGCATTAATTTTCTCGATATTATGTGGTGAAAATAACTTCTACCCCGAAGATTAACGAGCACGAATTCATGTGAATGCTAATCATCTCTTCCCAAAACAAATCTTCACAATATATTCACATTCTATAAAGTACGAGAGTTTTCCTTTTTTAAGAGTAATTTTTTTGTAATTTTAGATAGAAGGATGAAAATATTCAAATAAGTTGAATTAATTTAATTATGAATTCCATTTCGAGGTAGGAAATAGTAAACAGAGAAACCCAAATACCATATATCTGTAACTGGAAATTGTTTTGAAATCCTATCGAATTTCAAGTTTCGAATTCGCTGAAAGGAAAGCTCCCGCTTTACTCATTATGGCAATCAGAGAACCGCATGTCGATGTTTCAATTTACATACGTGTTAACTCTGTTTCGTGCACAAATGGGCACTATAATATAGGCCAAAGAGTATTTCGACAATTTAGCTTCGTAACATCTGATTATTTCACACATTACCAAATGGGCAGTACTCCTGGTGCCCATAACCAATTCATAATTTAATCTGATTATAAATTCATTATAAGGATTCACAGAATGTGTACATGCTCCATGCACTTTGTAAATTAATCGAGGAAAAGAGAATTCAATAGCGATGTGAAGCACCAATAATAATTAAAAGGGTAGAGGTTGCACACTACAACAGCACTCAAATTGCGAATCCTTATACTCATAGAATTTTTTGCTAGAAAACGAATCTGAATCAAGAAATTTTGCGAATTTTTACGTTCTCTGGTAATAAGCGAAATAATTCGATTACAATTCTTATAAATATCATCGTAACTAGTTCTTTAATTTGTGTAAGAGGGAAAAAATGTATAAACTTTCATTTTAATTATTATATTGACACAGCTTGTCAATGAATTTCAGCTTCTAATGCGTTAATTTTTCCCAGAGAAATGAGTTTCAATTACTCGAACTCTAAACGAAATGGATCGCTTGGTTTGTTTGATGCAAACAACATCAGCGAACCACAAGTGCGTCAGGTAGGGTGCAGAAGTATATTTAACAGTATTTTCCAAGTGCATCATTCATATTCATGATGCTTATTTACGTTAAATAGACGCAGCGAAAACATTTTTGGTAGAATAAAAAACATACATGAATATATTTTATTGAATTAGATCGAGTGGTACTTTACCAAAGTAAAAACAAAAATCAAAAACGAATTCCAAAGATTCAAATACAATCGAAGCATTAAAAATGAAAAAACAATGTAACATTCCGATTTCCATAGACCGAGAACAAATACTCAAAGTATCATATTCTACACTGCGAGAAAAATGTTTTGAGTTTTCTTCTAGCATCCACCATTGAAAGGAAAACGAGGGCGAGGGATGTGGCTACCATTACATGTGAATCAAGTTCCAAAACATATATTTATCGAAGTCACTTGATATGCATTTACTGATGTATTATTTCAGAATATTTCTTTGACTGCAAAAGCAATTTAAAATTATGCCAATCAGAATGAAAGGCGATACAATTGTAAAAGTAAATATCGACTCTAAAATACGTCATGTTTTATAGTGCTATATATATATATGTATAGCTCTATAAAAAGGAGTGCAGAAGAATTAAAATAGCCAAAGGTAGAAGGAGAAGCATAGAAATACCCTTTTCTTGAAGATCGTATAACGACACACAAGCGCACTAGACGTCAGCAACATGCCAATCGTAAATTAAACATAGTCGCCATTTTAGAACATTTTAGAGCGAAAAGCAGTAAAGTTACCTCCATATAGAAATACTCGTGCCAATCGAAGTGAATCTCCACAAATCGCAGATAAATTCACAGGAAGTAATTTCCTGTAGTCACGGCTTGGTCGTGTAATGGCGACAATTCGTATTAAACCTTAAAATCCAACCACTACCTTGAATCTCCCCGTAATTTTGTATTGTTACGACGAAACTTGGCGATACAAACTTAATTGGCGCTCACTTCTCCCACTCACTTCTCTCTTCTCTCATTTTCTCCTGAAACATGTGCAAACAACTGTAAAATATAAAAAAAGAAATGATTTCAAAAGTCAATTCAATATATGTCTCAATATATGTAACATTTTCTGAAAAGCTGTAATAAGACAAAAAAGTGGAACTTACATTTAATTTTCTGCTGAAAAAGCTCCGCTTGCACGAGGCTCACATTTATTTTCAAAGATGGTTTGAGTTTCACTTACTGTATATAGACATAATCCTGTATTACACAATGCAGGCTAGTGATATACGGAGAAGTTTTACCCTTCCCTGGACATTCTTTACTTCCATCTCATGGGTATTTCCTGCCCCCCAACTCTATTTCTGTATGCGGCGATCGGATAATACCCACAGGAAGGTTTATATGCGAATTTCGTTCTGCTGCAAGTCTCGCGGGGCGATTCCACTATACCGCTTTCCTGTCTTCAGCATCCTTGCAGTATAATTTATCATAGAAGGTAGTCGACACCAAGGATTACACATATTACTGGAAAATGCATCATAATCGCTGCATTTAAGAATAATCACCTATACTGACAACATTCATCTTCTAATATTTTTTGAGTAAAGTACGTCGTTATTAACAACAGGTTGTTTACATGAAAAACTACATATAAACGAATTATATAGAACAAAATTAACAAAATTATAATACTTTGAGTGTTATTAAACTAAATAAAAATCCTAACATGAATGATATAGAAAATGAAATTGATCTTCAATATCCTGTATGAGAACGCTTTAAAAGCATTGAGTTGATGTACACAGCCATTGAGAAAAACGCTGCCTTGCATTTTATGTGACACAATCTATGTGTCGTATTTTTCAATGTCGCCTATGACTGCCCTACTTTTCTGGTGCTCCAGTGTCTCGTATTCCGGTTTTGACGCGACTTACGATTTCGAATTTGTAGCTCAACTATTTGAGTACGAGGAATGCCTTCACGTTTTCCAGTCGCTTGAATCTTCCACCTTGATTTGCACCTTCACCGCTTCCACTCAAACGCATTCCGTTCGAGCGTAGGTAGGTATGCACTAAACTGATTCGAACGTGTAGATTGTTGTAGCATTAACTTGTTTAATCAGAATATCAAATGCGCTCGTATTCATCAAACTTGATAAAGCTGCCTTAAGGAAATGCTCTCTTATATATTTTCACAATTTATACTTTCAAAACAGTTATTATACTGCCATAACAAAATTCGAAGATTCTGAAAATCTATAATTTTTTTTTAATTTGGCAATAATTTTGAGAGCCACAATATCCATAAACAAGGTATATAAATTATATATAATTTATACAATTTGTTCTTTACTGATGTGTATTAGTTTCTACATGAAAAGGAATTTTATCACGAATTTTATTGCGTTCGTTGCACCCTTACAGTAATTAAAAAAACGATGATATGAATATGAAAATTAAGTTAAAGAGGGCGAATGTGAACTTGAATCGCTGAGTAATGCATAATATTACTTAAGCTACTAATTAAACGGTCTGCGAATTCGCCTCGCAGTGCGAAAACTCAGAGGGATTCCGAAAAATCCTACATCGTGTTGCAACTCGTTAGCTCTTGTATTTAAAAAAATCTCGCATAGTAACATCAAATAAAAACTAATTACTCTGTGCAGAGTCTAAAATCTTACTCAGATTTCAAAACTCATTTTCTGCGAATACATGAAACTGAAATATCCATTTTTTGTAAATTTAAATAGTTACTTCATTCCTGAAAATCGAATTATCATAATTATTTCAATGTCTGTACAATTTTCACTTGACATTTTTTATCGTATAATTCTTTACTATAAAAGATTGTATTAAGTAGATAATCTTCGTAAGTAAATTAAATTTCCGTTCTCTTGTGTAGTTATCGTCCGATTTCCGTGCTTTGTGTGTCAGTTGTCGTCTGATTACAACCAGAACCGATCCACTTGTGCTTGGACGATCAAAGCACCTGCTGTCCTGATCAACTGCAACTATGTACTATTGTGAACATCAATACAAAGCTCACGGCTCACGGATTTCGTTCTCTGTGCTCTGCCAACATGCTACTCGAAACCCATTCACTAAAAATGCACAACTTTCGAAAATGGTAAACAACATTCAAATTGACATAGCAGAAACCACTATGAAGCTCTTTACAAGAAACTCAATATTTGCATCAACGAAAAGTGTTTTTTTTTTACCTATCCGGGGTATTTATGTCAGATAGAAATGTCAAAGCATTGATTTTTACGACTGTCGATTACTGTGTGTTGAGGTGCTTTCGACGATATTTAAAATTGGAAATTTGGATAAATTTTATCAAAAGATGTATGAACTTCTATTAAAATCTTTTCTCAACGAGTAACTCTAATTAATGTGAGCAAACGTCTGAGGAATTTCGTGCAATTCCAAGACGTATTTTTTTATTTGTATTTAAGGACCCTCTGAGTTAATCTCACTGCCATGTCTTCGGAGAATAATGTTCTGTAATTCTTCAGTACGAATTAACTGCAATAAAAGGGAGAGAATAAGGTAAAACTCTAGGCCCATAAAACCTGATTCTGGTGCTTCCCCTGGCTTAGAAGACGAAAACCAGCTGCTGGTTCCATTATCCTCTACACTATGGAAGTGCCAGATATCAATTCTGATTTATGATGAACTATATTACAGTTAAATCATTGTGACTGCAGAATCTACACTGATTATCGTGATATCTAGTTTAACAACGTTTCTTGAATAATAATAAATATCAGTACAATTCTTCTTATCATGGGAACGATATAAAGGCTTAAAAACAAGTATCACACAAGATAAATGAATTAATCATTTTCGGGACAGTATAGTGGGTCGACATTTAGTTGGAAATTTTTTACAGTAGTCGTGGTCAATGCTTAATCAGTCATTCTTGTGACAGTAGTACATGCCAATATTGAGTAAGACAATTTCTGTGAGTAGTAAAGATCAATGTTTAGACAGAAAACTTGGGTGAGGAATAAAGGTCAATGTTTAGACAGAAAACTTATGTGCGGAGTACAGACAATGTTTAGTCAGTAATTTTTCGATAAAGTAGTGTAGGTCAATGTATAGCAAGCCATTTTTATAGTAGAAGTAAAGAATAATATCCAGTAGGCACTTAATTGACTAGTACGGATAAATTACTTGTCGATAATTTATGAATAAAGCAGTCGATGTCAATGTTTAGTCAGACATTTTTTTTAAATAAAGTAGTGTAGGTCAACGTATAACATGCTATTTTATAGTAGTAGTATAGAATAATGTTTAGTCAGTCACTTTTTAATAAAGTCAACGTTTAGTCAGATACATTGCTTTTAAATAAAGTAGTGCAGGTCAGCGTATAGTCATACTTATGGTAGTAGTACAAAATAATGTTTAGTCAGACACTTTTTAAACAAGTGGTACAAGTCAATTGCTTGTCAGATATTTCTTAATAAAGTAGAAGAGGTCAATGTTCAAACAGAAATTTTTTTAAATAAAGTAAAATAAAGTAGTGTAGGTCAACGTTTAGTCAGGTGTTTTAAAAATAAAGTAGTGCAAGTCAGCGTATAGTCATTCCTATAATAGTAGTACAGAATAATATTTAGTCAGACAGTTTTTAAGTCAGTAGTACAGGTCAATTGCTTGTCAGGTATTTCTTAAGAAAGTAGAAGAGGTAAACGTTTAATCAGATATTTTCAAAAATCAATTAATGAACATTACCAATGTTTAGTCAATCGGTGCTTAACCAGCCCCAAAGGGGCTGGCTTCTGATCCCCGCTGCAAATTACATATCGATAGAGCACGCTCACATCAGCCCTTCATTCACACTAGCAAAAAGAAAGCTGAATTGTTTCAGGACATTCCCAGTGGTCTGCAGGGGGGACCAATCACATGTGTCTCTCTTAGTCTGGCTACTCACCCTCGACCTGTCCTGCATGGGAGGCCCTACCAGTAGCTAAGCTACCGCCGGCATAGCCCGAGGGATCATTGAAGCACGCAAGCTCTGCCACCACTGCAAGGTGGAGACACCTCAGGCAGAGAAAGGTCAATGTTTAGCAAGTCACTCTTTCAGTTATTAAAGTATATAGACCAATGTCTAGTCAGAATTTTTTTATAAAGTAGTGAAAGTCTATGTTTAGTCAGGCAGTTTTGGTAAAGTAGTGCAGGTCAATAGTTTTTCAGGAATTTAAAAAAGTAGAGCAAGTCAACGTTTTGTCCAACAATTTCTTTATAGGATAGTGCAAGTCAACGCTTAGAATTTAGTTTTTTTTTCCTTTTATAAGTATTTCATCGCGTATAGAATATAAAAGAAAATTGAGTTTAAGGTCTAGTCACACTTTAGGTGCCTATCAAAAGTCCGCTCGATGTTATGCTATCGTGTCGTCAGTACTAAAACTCTCTTCGCTGTCCTCGTATTCCTGATTTCACGAGAAGCTTGGGCTCTCGACATTAGAGAAGCAATGACTTTCTGCGAAGGATATAATTCCAGAGTGCGGGCAGAAGCTATAAAGCTAGAAACCGAGGGTTGTGGCTCCAAAAGGAGTTTCTGTAACCATTCCGCTGTGCGATAGGTTTATTTCTCTATTGGAGATCTTATTGCAAAATTTCGAAAACTTTTAGATCAATTTTGATATTTTTAGATAGAAATGACTAGAGTAATGGGCAGAATGATTGTCTCAACCATTGTGTCCATTACAATCACCATAAAATTACACATAACTATAAATAACTTGTTCAGCTCACTTCAATCAAATTGTAATTTCGTGCGTAGTCAGAAAATGAAACATTTATTCGACTTTTTCAAATGAAGCGAACATACCACCTCTTAAGAGCAAATCTTCCTCGGAAATCATGAAAGCCTAGGGATCTCGATCAAAGCATCGTTTTCGTGATTCCTCCTCGGGCCTTCCAATTAATTATTTCCTATTTCCCAAGGCAGAACAACCCCGGTTCCTATTACCGATCCCATCCAACGAAAACGACGAAACAACTGAGGCGGTGAAAACAGAGATGTGGATCGAGGGGTTGAGTAAGTAGAGAAGGTCAAACGAGGGTCCCGAGGGTGAGAACTTTCGACGGCTAATAGAAAGAGAGAAAGTGTCGGACTACATTGGGACACGTTCAGGTTCGTTGCTTTTGATGGGGTGCTATAAACGACTACCTTTTTTACACAACAGCTTAACCACCTACGCACTTTTTGTAAAAGCTATTTCGCGCAGATAGATTTACTAAAAAACGCACGCTTTTCCAACAAGTGAATTATTTTAAAAATATTGGAAAAAGTCTTTCTCTATGAGGAAGCAAAAGATGATAAGAAAAAAAGATTTTTAAAACAAAAATATGTCAATTACTTAATGGTAGTTTGTACAAAGTACATGTTGGCAGAACCACATTCTTTGGATAATAGAAGATTTTCACGCTATCATGAAGAATAATAGCACCTTCTCTCACAGACTCTTATTACATTACTCCTTTCTTATTTTCGTTTTCATAAGCTGTAAAACAAACAGGGTATAAAATGGAAAGCATCATCTACGGAAAATCCAGTGTTCTTATATTCTTACAAAAGTATACTCTTCTTATTATCCAACACAAAACCTTCCTTTATAAAAGCATGCTTACAATATTAATAACCAAAAAAACATAAAACTATTTTAATTTAAAGTAAATTCACGTTAAGAAAGTTGTATATTAGCCATAAAAGTGTTTGATAAAATGCATTTATTCGCTTATCAAAATATTCATTCCAAATTATTCCATTTTCTGACACTTTCAATCATCACATCAATATTGACTGAGATTGAATCTGTGGGCACGTACGTTAATTATTTTAATGATCTTGGGGAAGGTGGAGGAAAGGCAGAAATTACAAGCCATCAGTTACGAACGTCAGTGGCAGCAGTTCGATACCAGTCGTGTGCAATTATATGCAGGTATTATTCGCACGTGTAAAACTGCGCCAGATATCGTCAGTGTAAATTGGAAATATAATGGATAATTGCTGTAAGGATTTAACTGTATCTAAATCTGCTTTAGAAATTCTATTTTCTTCAATGCAATATGCGTAACAATTATTTAATATTATTTACATCAGGGACAATAAACATTGGTGAAAAATGTTCGCAGTGCAATATCGATGTTAAAAAAAGGGAATAATGCTTTACGGTTTGCGACTAGCAATGGCAATTTTTAAACAATAGAATTTACATATACGGATATATTGTGGGGATATATTGCTCGTAATTTTTATTTCGCGTCTCGAAACAAAGCTGACACGATCAAATACGAACCCAAGTACATCTTCCATTGTTGTCTTCGTGTCCAGCCATTATTACGAGCAAAGCACATACCATCGACTCACACGTACTTGCTTTTTCATATGGCTTGGTATATTGAAAGCATTGAATCTCCTCTTCTTCAATCGGATATGGTTCCCTGGTTCGATGTTCAACGGTTACTTCTAGTGTTCCTACATACATACAATATAAAACAGTGTTTTATATTGGCAACGATTTACCCAAGCATAGTCGTCCAAAGAAGAAAACAAATTTGATCGAACGTGACTCTCTGTACGTGCAGCACCCGAGATTGTACATGTTTAGATACTTTTGTTGAGAAATCTAGTACTTGTAAGATTCTGAAAATTCTATTCTCTTCGATTATTAACGACTTTTTTCTAGACTCAGCCCGGATACAAATCATGAAACATTCCCGATTAGACTCCAATTACCTTATATGATTTCAGATTCGTTTTATTATTAATGCAGATTTTTCTAAGATTATCAATACTTGTAGATATTTCCTATAGTATGTAAAAATCAATTAAACCGCATTGTCAGCAATCCAATCCAAGTACTCGGATACTCTGGTGTGAACAGTGGGATAGTCGGTTTCTCCACAACCACCTGATCTCGACCACGAGACAATGCCAACCAGTTTTCCCTCCACTGTCAAGGGACCTCCAGAGTCACCCTGTGAATGAGAAAATGCATTACAAAGGTTTTAATTCGAAAAAATAACAATAGATTAGTATTTTAAGATAACTCACGCCACAAACTCCCATTACTTCCTCAGGATTGTAAGCACAGATATGAGAATCATGAACAGTTAATCCAGTTTCTACATAAGCTGTTGCACAAAAATCTTGATCAGCTATTATAAGGTCAACTCGTTTTAAATGATCCGGACCAGGAACGCCTATCTGTAAAATAATTATTTATTACAGGATGCATGTATTCAATATTTATAGAATTTAAAAAGTAAAATAAAAAGCTTACATTCAGGCGGCCCCAGCCAGAAACCACGGCATCCTGGTTGGCGACAATAACTTGGTTCGCTTTTGGTAGAGGAACGGACTTAATATCATTACTGATGGAGAATGGATTGCTGATCTAAAATATTTTATAAACATATGTGACATGTGCAAAAAAGGAAATTTTTGTATAGATATTTTATCATTGTTTATAGCTTAAAAGGAGATCAATGCACACTTCATTTATTTGCATGTTTAGAATTTTAACCACATTTAAAAATCATCTCTTTTATGTAATTTTCGAAGGATTAATTTTTATTTCAATACAACAATTCGACAGACAATATGTAAATGTTACAAAGAACGTATTTGTGCATTGTTAAAGCTAAAATATACCCACACCATATATAATTCTTTTATCGAAAATCAATATACTCCCCGACTGATTATTATGAATAATACGGGCAATATAAAATTAGTTATCAATTACAAATAAAATAATTAATAATTAATTAAATAATGAATAAAATAATTGAAAATAGAATCTTTGAAATAATTACTTTGAGCAAAGCGATGTCGTTTTTATAAGAGTCCTCTGGATTGTATCCTTCATGGACAATTATTTTTTCCACAGAATGTGTTGATTTCGGTTCACTGAGTTTTATTGTTCCAGCCACTACTTTTATTCTTGATGCACTATTACTGTAAAATTAAAAGTACGAGTTATTCGAATAAATACTTTAAATTTAAATTTCATTTATTAAGAATACTAAAATAAGATTACCCAGAGACACAATGAGCTGCTGTGATGACATAATTTTCATTTAAAACTGAACCTCCACAAAAATGCCTGCCTTGCTGATTTTGAAGTGATACCTTTGAAACAAAAAAACGTGAATTTTGAATTATTTACTTATCTTTAGATCTTTACAAACATTGAAAGGTAAAAGAACTCACCTGGTAGGGAATTTCTCCAAATTTGGCATCTTCTCCATTAACAATTCTGGGTATTAATGAATCCCATTTAAGTATTCGAGCTAAAGAATTAAATAACAATATTTATTTATACCTGTATGTAACTTATTTTGATATGGAAATTTAATCTGCACTTGGTCAGAGCCAGACTAGGCCTTTCAGATTAGACAGGTTAGGCAGTCTAGATTTGGGTCAGATAAGACATCAGACTGCCAAGCAATATTTTCACACACGGATTTATTAAAACTTTGAAATGAATATATATTTTAAGTATATTACTCACGTTGTGATAAAGCTACAAGGCCAAAACAAACCAATATTCTAAATATCATTTTTAGTGGATTATTCGTAGAAAACTGCTCAGAATGATTTAAACGAAGATCAATTTATACTTTACTGCTGTGAGCTATGAATCTAATATGTTGCAAATCATGTTCAAATCAATATCATGATTAATCATAATAAGAATACATATAAGATAAGATATATGGACTTTATTCTCTTCTTTTAACTTTGATTACTAACATTTACCTGAAACATTTATGGCTTAATTACAATAAAAATTTCTGTATTAGAAAAGACTTTATTTAATTTTTGTTTAAAAAAAATGAAAACAGCAATAAACCAATGAATGTTTCCTGTCGTTAGAAAAAATAACGGCAGAAAATTGAAAAGAGAGAAACTGTATATATGCAAGATTTAAATTGTGTTATCAGTAATCCAATCCAAGTATTCCGATACTCTTGTGTAGACAGCCGGATACTCGGCTAATCCACAGCCTTGGGACCACGAGACAATACCAACCAGTTTTCCATCCACTGTCAAAGGACCTCCAGAGTCACCCTGTCAATTAATTCCATTTCAATTCATTCACATTCTATAATAATTTCAAATAAAGTCAAATACAAATTTAATGAAGTTTATGTGGTAATTACTGCAAGAGCAAATTTAATTTCCCAACTTTACGTTCGCAATAAATAATGTTTTTTACTAAAACTTTTTTTTAGTATTTTTTCGTAAAAAGTATTTATTATTAAGAGCATAAAATAGGGACACTAAAAAGCTCTTATAATAATTATAACCACATGCCCGTAATTAAATTTTTATTTTAAAATTTTAATTAAAATTACTGAATCAGAACTTACATTGCAAACTCCCATTGTTTCTTTTGGATTATAAGCACAAATTTGAGAATCATAAACAGATATTTTAAGATCTGCATATGATTCTGCACAAAACTTTTGATCTGCTATCACAAGATCAGCTCGTTGCAAATGATCCGAACCATTTTTCTGAAAAGTCAAAATTATACTTGTTATATGATTTATAAAAAGCTTTTCCTCAGAAAACTATTAAGGTAATAAAATACTACTTTTGGATTTCCCCAGCCGGTTACCACGGCATCTTTGTTGGCGTTAATAACCTGATGCGCTTTTGGTAAATTAATATATTGAATTTCCTTGCTGCCAGTGAATGGTTTTTTGACCTTAAACAATTTTTTAAAATTATGCTTTGCTTTAAAAAAATGTTAATACAATAATCAAAAATTTATGTAAAGAAATGATTTTGGTAGATCGTGCTTACCTTAATCAGAGCGATATCATTTTTCCATGAATTGCTGGGAGTATATTCCCTATGCCGAATTATTTTTTTCACATAATGCGTTGATTGAGGCTCACTTAATTTTAATGTACCGGCAATTACTTTAATGCGCGTTTCAGTTTTACTGCAAAATACAATTTTATAGTTATTCAAATGAGCGTTTTAAATTTTAATATTATTTAATAATATTAAAATTACCCCGTGACACAATGGGCAGCTGTGATGACATAGTATTCATTCAAAATTGATCCTCCACAAAAATGTTCATCTTTCAGATCTTGAATTGACACCTACAAAATAGAAATAATAATAAATAAATAATTTATTTGATTACTTTATATTACTACTAGTTTAATAACTTTCAAAGAGAGAATGTTATTTACAATGATGGAAAAGTACAAATTTAGCTCTGGTTTTCAGGCGAACATCAAAATTCTCGTTCAAAGACTTGCTGAACACACTATATACTTTACCTGATATGGAAATTCATGAAGTTTCGCATTCTCTCCGTTAATTATTTTGGATACTAACAGATTTCCCTCTAGTACTCTAGCTGTGAAAGCAGTTTACATGTTTGTAATGAAATATACTATAAAACATAAGGTCAAATATTAATATTAAATCATATGACTTTAATCCTACAATTCAAAATATACTACCAAATGATTAATTTAATTCTAATTACTTACTCTGCGAAAAAGTTAGGATCCCAAAACAAATCAATATTCTAAATATCATTTTAAAATGATTGCGGACAAAAAACTAAACTGTTTTTTATACTGTTAATTTTTTTATAAAATACTTGTCTCCTACATGTTTATAAGATTGTGGTATATCTTTTATATCATAGATCGCGTTCAAATCAAGATCAAGATTAAACATTAACTGAGGTATAACGTAACAAAAATGGAATTTAATTCCTTTGAAATGATAATCCTCAGAGACTATAATTATTTATTTCAAGGAATCAAAATAAACATTTTTAAAAAACGGACATAGCAAAGAACAACAACTCCACTCTAGAGAAAGCTATTGAATAGGATTCCCAACAATATAACCTTCAAGTAAACTTTCCCTCTGCCTTACTCTTGGTATCTGAATAAAGAATTCAACCCAGATTTGAGAGAAGAAAGTTTGAAGTGAAAAGCTTGTCTTTTAGAAATGCAGCATTTATGTAAAGTCAGCGTAAAAGAGTTTGCGTGTAAAAACTCTTTCCGACTTGGCATAATACGATGCTTCTACGAGGTTCGACGATGCTTCATATGATAGAAAGAAGATAAAGAAGAAAAATAATGGCTATTGAAAACTTTATGTATGCCAATAAATTCAACGAGAAAAGGATACTTTAAAGAATAAAAAGCTCTCGAACAATGATACTTTTCATATCTCTATATATCTATTGCTCACTCCCTACACCGCATCGAGTGCATTATTTTCTTCTTCCTTGCATCTTTAAAAATATCTCCCTCGAATTTTCAACACACCATTTACGTTTAGCATTTTTAACATTCATTTAAAAGACACACAAAAAATACTAACTTTATTTTTCAATCTTTTCTATACTGAATCTTTTCTATTTTGCATCTTTTCTATAATTTTCATCCTATTTTCTGTCACATATTTCATCCCTGCTCCTATCTTTTCCACCTATTTTGCATCCCCATTTTCCAACCTCTTCCAATCCCTTTTGTTCATCCCCTCTTCCAACCGCCTTTTTTATCCAAATTTTCCAAACCCCCTTTTCACACACCTGCTTTTTCGCCTTCATTTTCCAACTTCCTCTTCCAATGCCCAATTTTCCACCTTCTTTACCAACCTCATTTTCCAAAAGCCTTTACTCATCCAATTTTCTTTCCTATTCATTTTCCAATCTTCTTTCACAAATCCCTATTTACAAAATCCTTTCTTCACGACCTTTGCCACCCACTTTTCCACCCCTTTTTCAAACCTTATCCCTACTTCTTTTTATCGAATCTCTTTTCAATTACAGACATAATAACACAATATCAATATATTCTTTATAAGTTCGTGAATTCCTCTTTACATTTACAGATTATCATCTGTACCGTATTAAAAGTTGTCCCAAAAAATTTTACTACATAAGCATACGGTAGAATAACCCGGAAATGCGTACAACATCGCTTACACAGCCATGTACATATATATGTAGTTAAAGTTGTCACTTGGAAGTTATAATTGCATTCCGAGATAGCAGGAAGCGCTATGAGCTTCGCAATGCATTTTCCATCTGGAAACATTTCTACGTATGCATCACACATTGTCTAAAAGACTTTATAAAAGGCGTTAAAAGCGATATTTTCTTCTCTACACCACATCCGCAGAGTATGTTTTATAAAACGTAAGCGATTTTAAAAGAACATAAAACCCGATATAATTTCCATTGTTAAATTTCTGCATCACATTTTTTTTAATTAATGATGTCCTCTCATAACATGCCACAATTATAATAGATTTGTAGGCACAGTTTTATAAGTTCTTCTCTAAACAAATAAAGCCAGCTTACAATGAGGTAAAACTTTTAAAAGGGGAATTTATGATCACTTAAATTAATATATATTGGTCTTACAATCTATATATAGCATCTCTAATTTACTATCTACTTACTTCTTGCATTTGACTCTGCCTTTGACTTCACCACAAAGTAGAAAGTTGGGGAGACTCGTGAATAGGTTGGATAATTTAACAGAGGTACGATGAGATAAGATATCGTCATGGTTGGCGCGGTTTTACAGTACCGCATACATAAAGCTATCGCAGAAGCTTCTCCAGAAATGCTCTGAGTAAACCGCGAAATTCACCAGGTGTTCTTGAAGAAACCATTCCTTATTTTCCGGATTATATTGGGAATAAAATTTCTCCTTTCTTCCGTGAAGAATTCATGTTTAAATCTTAGAAAAAGAGGTTTGTCTGGTTTTTATAAACCAGACAAGAGGCATCCAATTATATATAAATTATATATTATGTATTATTATATATTATTTTAATTACCGAAGTATTTACAAAAAAAATTTCATATAGTAAAAAAGTATAGTTTAAAAATGTAGTAATATTTCTGAATGTATTAATAGCAATGAAGAACTTAAATATAAAATTCAATTTCTTTACTTGTAAATTTTCTAAACTGATCGTCCCTCAGGGCAAGTTTAATATTGAGTCAATCGCAGCTTTTCAAGAGGGTCTGAAAAGGCGTTACTCAGGCGAAGCATCTTGCTGAATATCTCGATCGTTTATCGCTTGAAATGACCACGTAAATTTACGGAAACTATGAAGTCTCCATCTTTATTGTCAGCGACCTGAAATAAGAGATCGTCATTCAAGAATTGAACGCGAATTCAAAATTATCATTGTACTTTCACAAAATGCATTCCTTAATATTATTCAAGATTGTTTCAGATATAAACTATGTAAGTAATATTTTTTTATATCTACTTAAAAACCCATATTGATTAGTAGCAGATGAAAAGGTGTGAAATGGGAAAAAGTACCAAGAACTTTTCCCTCGATTTTCAAAGGGAGTTTTATAAGACGATCAATTTGTTGAAAGACACCAAGTCTTCTGTCATTCTAGATCTAGTTTTCCAGCTTAGGAGCACTCTTTGAGGGCGGCCTCCAAGGATTTTATTGGGTACCATCCCACGAAGAAGTAAAGACGAGCCAGTTCCGTTTAAAGTAATCCCTTTGTCCCGAGAGATCGGATATAGGGATTTCAGGACGAGCGATGGGAGAGAGGGTATGAATGTCAAAAGGAGACTCTGGAGCGGACATCTTCCCGATAAATCGAATGGATCACGCATTTTGTGAGTAGACCCAAATCCCTTCATCATTTCTACATCCTATGAACCACCCTTGAAGATATACTCAGATCTGATTAATTTCACATTTTTTCAGTTTGAATGTTACTCTTCATATTCTAACACTCCCAGTATTTTTCCTCTAATTTCATAATTTTTTGTCTACCGCTAATTGCAATATTACATTTAAACAAAGGCGGTTTACACCACATAGATATTTCTCCGCTTTAGCTACTTTTACATTCAGATTTGTGTTTGAACTAGTTTAAGGCACAAGTACCTCTGCCATTAAAAATTTGTTAGGGTCAAAGAATAAATGGACTTGAGCAAAGAGAATGAGTTTAATGAGTCAATGGTTATTGCTCCTTTTTAACGAGAACGAAACTTTTAAATATAACTGCGTACAGTCGCAGTAGAGACATTAAGGCGGAATACTAAAATACCTCGTAATTATGTGACATTATCGCGTAGTTAACGAAAGATTTACTGTGCACTGCTTTTTCGCGTCCTCAATTTCAAATTGCATAATCTTTTTTTCGGTTTATCAAGCGCAAAGTAATACGTTAATTACTGTAAACTCTGCAGATTTTCGGTTTTGCATTTGATGAATGTTCTTACATGTACCGATCATGTCCGCTGTGAGGTCGTACTAAGATCGTTAAAGACTAATTAGACAATTTAGAGAATCTGGTTCACCTAAGGTTGAGGGAAGCTTTAGGAGAAAATTTGACGTATGAGCTGTAACAAGTTACAAGTCTCGTTAACTCTGGGTCAAGAATTATGCGACTAATCAGTTTTAATGATGATTAAGACGTTAACTGGTAATTGTTATGCCAGTTCCGTAAACCAAGTTGAACCAACAAAAATGAAGTTTTAAACTTTGGTTTAAATTAAAACCAAAACTTAATGCGTATTATATTATTTATATTATAAAATATAATTCTTTGAAGCTCATTTTTGAACAGCTGAGTGCACTCACAATTCTTATAGAAAATCCTTCAAATCAAACGAAAGAATGTATTTTCGCATGAATATTTTTCCTTTATGTACTTCGCATCCGTAAAAATAAATCCCTCAGCGAAGAGAAAATCTCAGTAAAGGAAGATAATACTGAAATGTACGTCTATACTAATCTTGGCTTATGCAGCGGTCTGCTTCCATTTCTTTCCCACATCATCTCTTGCTTGACACCCCCCGAAGCGATTGGAATGAGAAGCGGAAACCATGGAGAAATTGCGATCTGCGTATAGGTGAGTACTTTAAAAAACTCTACCAGTTGAAATTGAACGAACTGATGCTTCCCTTCCAAACAAACAATCGATAAGTAATCAAGGCTACATAGGGAGATCCACTTTTGTTCCAGCTTTCTTCACTTTACCAGGAAATTCCTGATACCGTAGTAGCTATACGTATATACAGTGAAAAAGTAGAAGCATTATGGAAAGTCGAGAATGCACCTTAAATTTTTCTTTCCAGAAAAACAAACGGCACCCTGCAAAGAACTAGTGTAGAACTACACATCTTCGTGTCACATGACGTCAAAGCGATTTCACTTGTTCTGAATTTATTCTCCTTTACGCTAAAAGACTGACGATCAATTTTAATATCTGAATATATGGTCCCGAAATTGGATTCAAATTAAGCAATATTAAAGCAATATTTCTTTGTATAAAAGAATTTCAAATTCTACAAATTTGTAATTAAGGTAAAAATGAAAGGGAAACGAAGGGAAAAATTTTTCAAGTCTTGTCTATTTTAATAATTTTACCTTTCTCATACCACAGTCCATATGGATATTAAATTTGTAAAAGAGTAAAAGAATGAATCCTTCCCATAAATTAGCCGAGAACGAGAGACAACGCTTTCCTCTTTTTGTGGTTTGCCCTCTCTTTCTCTGCTCTATTCTTGTTAATTCGTAAAACTTACGCCCAATTAAAAATTCTCGGATTCTTTTTCCACATAACTGAAATGCATATAGAAAATTGCTCTGTGATTCTAAAGTTTATTGCGGTTTTTGCTGCCATTTTAAATGTTATTCTAGGAGAACTGAGTAATTTTTGAAAACGATACAAAAGTCTTAACTCTAAAAGATCCATCCAATACACAGAGAGTAAATAGTACAACTTTTTATTCAATTCAATCCCAAACTCTCAATCTGAAAACATTAATTTAAAAAGAAAGTTTGAATTCTCAACAAACGATTTCAATGAAATATTCCACACCGGAGATGAAGATAAGGATCGCTTTTAAAGAGTTAACCTTCGATTTCGAAAAAAAGGTAAAAGTGTGTTGAATTCTGTTCACTCGATAATGTCAGGGGGTCATGTACTATGCGCGAAAAACGCACAGGAAGAAAACGATAGTCAAGGGTGAAATATCGCATTGAACTAAGCGTAACGTTTAAGGAAAAAGAAACGAATTTACGAGAAAACGTTCCTATAAAAAATACCTTCTCTCGCAAAAAGATTCATGTGAATGCGAGTCCCTAAAGATGTATCATTATCATTGTCTTTGGAAATCAAAAAATATTTCGTTGTTAAGCCCATGTATTATTTATCCAACCCCTACCTTACCAACATTTTTTTCTCTGCAACGATAATTCATTAAATTTATTGAGACATCAAATTGAAAATTTCTAAAATTAAAGAAAATATACTAAGATGCATTTATATCTGGTTTATCTGTTCTTAGTGAATATAAACGAATATATTTATATATTTCAATATATTTAACGAATATAACAAAATTGAAATTCATCCTGACAGTTTAATATATTTATCTACATTGCAACAAAGTATGTAAATTCTGACCCATGTATTATGTGACTTGTGAACGAGATGAATTGGAAAATAGAGTTTTTCCACCGTATACGTAATCTGAGAAACCTTTACATTATTTCGTTTCCAAACACAATTCCTCCTGAAATTTGAAACCTCAGGGAAATCTATTCCCCGATTTTTCTGAACGCGGTCAAACAGTGTCGTAAATCAATAGGCAATCTCTCTCTCGTATGGATAAAAAAAATCAATACTGCCCTTAATATTTATAAATTTACGCTTCTAATCCGCAATGTAAAGAAATATTATTAGAAGTAAAAATTTCATCCGATTTGTAAAGAAGATAAATCCAAATCATATTGGAAATTGCTGTTGAAAACGTCAACTATACCTTCGTTAGCTTCAGTGATTTTTAAATTCAATATTAATCTCAAAGTAATCGTTATTCTATGTAAATATGGCTTTTTTTAATATTAAAACATGTCACAATTAAGAAATCAGTGCCGTCTTTCATATCGTTAAAAGCAAGGTTCTGCCTAAAGGTCGAGGCATTGAAGTCTGAATAGGAACCTGATTTTGATTTATATCTATTCGCATTACATTCACGTACAACTCATTCCACTTCTTAGATTTCCATTTATGGATTTCTGATGACATTTCTCAACGAATCTCTTCTCCACTTGCTATAAGAACGTCTGATCTGATATCCCATCTTCAGTGATCGAAGGTTTCTTTCAAACAAGTGTGATACCTCTGAGAAAGATTAAATAAAATTACTATTTTAAAATTCAAAGCCCTATAAATTTTGGACATTCAATTTTATCAAAAATACATATAATTGAGATAAAAATAAAGGTTTTACTTTTTTTAAAAGAGGAAAAAGAAAGGCAGTCCCATGGGATAAAGGAGGTCTTGGGATAGAGGGAAAGTCCGAACAGGTCCAAAAATAGAGGCTTTTCAAGCATTAGGGAGAGTGTTGTAAGCTGAAAGGGGTTCAGGGTTTAGGGTGAGTCCCGAGAAATAGGGGAGACTCATTAAAATGAAAGAATAGGAATAGGAGAATAGGAGTCTCGAGGAATAGGGGGAAACCCATCTAATATAGACGTCCAGTGGAAAAGGAGTCAACAGGAATAAGGGGACCCGCTTAAAAATTGATATTTCATCATAAAAAGGATTAGGGTAAAGATAAGAGGGGAGATAATTATAAGAAAAAGAGGAAGAGGGAGTCCGGGGTCAGGAGGAGCTACGGGAACTCCTGAGGAATAGAGGGAGGCCCGTTAGGTCAAGGGACTCTGCGATTATAGAAGGTGTCCCGAGAGATAGGTATAGATCCGGGTGATAGGCGTTCAGTGGAAAAGGAGGAGTCCCGAGGAATAGATGAATAGAAATAGTACTCTGTTTAAGAGTTGAGATTCCATTGAAAAAGAAACGAGGGTAAGGGTGAGAAAGGGAGGAGAAGACGATGAAAAAAGAGGGAGAGAATGTTCCGGGCAAAGGGACAAGGTGAAATTTGATTGTCCAAGGGGATTTCGACAATCCCGAGAACAAGGTGAAATTTGATAAGAGTTTTTATAATGTTAACTGACCAACATGAACAATACTTTTTCAATGATAGGTCCCTATCTTTTGTTCTGCTCTAAATGGTCGATTTGGCATCGCCCTAGAATTAGAACTTGGTTACGATTGCTTTCCAATTAACGTCACGTTTCAACCGATTCTCGCGTTTATCAGAGCGATCGTGAAACGCGTTAAGGGAGATAATAGCAGCGTTTCAGGGGAATAGATAGATCCGACGATAGACCTAAACGCTCTTTTTAAACTTCCATTGGCGGACTATTCACGCGCCTGCAACATCCCAGAGTATAGATGATAGGTATACCTCGACTCGATTTCGATCCATTGTCTTTCTTTTTGTTTAGCCGTGGCTCGTAAGAGCGAATGAGCTCACAGAGCGGGGGATCGTGAATGCGGAGTTAAACTTCAGAGAAGAGTACTCTTTTCTTTTTATAATAGTACTCTTTTTACTGCAAGAAGACTTGAAGAATACGCATAATGTTAAAAAAGTTTTCAACTGTTTTCTCTCTACTCCAGGGATAGGATTCAATTCTTTTGGGCACTTGATTGTTGAATTATGTGTACTAATTATCATAATATCAAAAATGTGCAGGAAATTGTTTGAAAAATAACGAAGATTTTAAGAAAAAGAAGTTATTCTTTGAAATAACCTACACTTTTCAGATTTAAAAATCTGGTGTTATGTTTTTTTGTAGTTTGGTTTTTGTTGAATTATGATTTTAAAAAGTTTGCTTAAAAATTGCATCGATTTTGATGTTATTTGACCTTTAAAAAGAACGACCCTGTCATCTTTGACGGGTAATCAAACATCAAGTTTTTATATAAAAAATAAGAAGACTTTCTTAATATTTTAGTACTAGATTGAGGAAAAGGTTTTAATTAAGAGTCATTCATTTTTGAGAAGGTTGAAAGTAAACTTTGATGAAAATTTATTGAAAACCTCATTTTCAATTTTAGAAAGCACCTTTGAAGTAGTTCAGCGTTGAATTGCGACTAGTTTTAAGAAGTCGTTAGAGTTTCAAAGAAAATATACTAGCTTATTTTCAACGAATAAAATCATTAACTCCCGGGAAATCTGTCGTGGAAGGTTTTAATAAAAATGTAATTTTCTAAAAATAAAATTACCTCTTCTTCTAGGCGAGAATTCAATTTGAGAGAAGAGAATAAAAGTATCTCTGTTCAGGCAATTTAATTTTATAAGAATCCGTGAATGTTATATCGAATATAACGGATAAGAGTACAAGCAAGAAAGTCTGCAAAACGGTATACGAGAAACGACGCGTCTGGGCGCAAGAAAGGTAGCGCAATTCCATTTGTCCCATTTCAAAGTAAAATAGCTTATAATGTCGAAATAAAAAGTCTCGCAACCACCCAGCTTGTGGTATTTCACGAGCAGCTAAAGTCATGGATCTGGCTGAATGGGAGATGGGTTGATATGGAAATCTCCAACCAAGGTTTCTACTCTGCGTTGCTCTAATAATTCGATTTGGAACCAGGAATATTTTTCAGGATCTGGTATGGGTGGGTTTCTTTCTCATATCAACTTGTCAGAATCAAAGAGCCACTCAACTTCAAACTACTGATTTAAAATGTCAACTCATCGAATGTTTGAACGTAATACCGAAGACGAGAACGTGATTCCATAAAATTAATATTACTTTTGCTACCTAAAACTCCTTTATAGGGGAAAGAGCGCGAGCCTGACAAAAAATATTTGTCTAGACAGGATTTCTTCCCATAAAACCGAAAATAAAGCTGAAAGTTATTTTCTCACACCCTCTACTTCTTTCCAATTAGGAGAGGGTGTGACAAAATATTTTCATGTTTCCGATTGGTTTTTCTAAGAGTTTTCGATAAATACAAGAGTTTGTGAAACAATTAAAAATTCTTCTAAGATCAATAAATCTTTGGAATAAAAAATAAGATTTTGAAACAACAACTTTTCGTTGAAAAAGCAGTTTTAGTTAAGAATACTTCAAGTAGTAAGTGTCAGTCTTCTTTGTGTGAGACAAAGCGCAGGGGACGATGCCATTGCACTCAATTGTTTCACTCGAGAATGTGAAACACGAGAAACTGGCTTAGAAGAGCTTTACCCTGAAAGAATAGTGTTGGAAGGTAGGAGGTTAAGATAGAATGTGGGTTCACTGGATGAGGATCTAGCTGGAGTTTGCTAGAATCCATTCAACGCGAAGGGCATTTCGCGCCCCCGTTGTGTGGCACAGCGTTTTTCTCCCCTTAACCAAAATCGATCCTTTGAGAAAACTTGAAACACACCCGTCATTTTATACGAGTAACAATCTCAAACCTTCACGAGATCTTTGATTAGACTACATTCACAAAAAAGGTCTGTACGTGTGATATCTTTCTTTATACATAGATGTGATCAAATGTTCGTATTTTCTTAAATACAAATACGGTTCCAAAAACATAATAAAATATATAATAAGTATTCGAAAATTGTAAAATATATTACAGAATTAAGGAAATGCCTATTAAGATAGAAGAATAATTTTATATTTAGACTTTTTGGGGAAAATGGGTTTGTGCGAGTACTTAGCTCCAAACTTCCCTGGTGAAAATCAATCCTGGGGTTTGTTCAATTACGGTAAAGTGCTTGCTGCAGCAGCCGTAAATTTTGCCGAGACTGCAAAGTCGACACGAGCCAACCTACGCTCTTTCCAAAAATTAAAGTTCAAATCTATTAAAGGCAGAAAAAGACTAATTAAAGAAATATCCAAATTACATAGCAGATACTAATTTTCAATGCAGTGCGCTGCTTTTACGTTAAAAGAGAGAGTTACATTGATAAAATTGCATTGGTCATATAATTGCAGTTATGAAATACACAATTATATAAATAATAATTCTAATACAATAATAATTAATAATAACAATTAATAAGTATAACTATTATTATTATTATTTGTGATAATTATACATACGTGTAGAGCAATAATATATTCTGAATAGTCACGTAATTTTCAAACAGCGTACAGATTCCATTACTCAAAAGTAATATTTTTTAACGATAAAGCTTTCGATCGCAAGTGGCCTACAATTTATGGTGATGTTTTTTAAATGGAATAATGAAAGGCATAAAAAATATTCCTGGAAGAAAAATAGCTGGAGGAAGTTTTTATGGGAGTAAAGCTAAGAACCAGGTTAGCAATCTCCAGTATAGAGCAGATCTGTATATTTGAAGACTCGGTAATAAACTGCTCGTAAAGGTCGGCATACATTGATCATTTTGATACCACAGCGGTCGTTTCGAAATGGCGCCACCTGGTCCAGGAAAATCGCAGCATACCAGACGGTCGAACAATTCGCCTTTGGACTTGTTCTAAACGTGAAATATCTCGTGTGCGGAAACTATAAATCACTTGTAGGACGACCGACCTAGAAACAGAAGCAGGGAATTCCCTGCTGTTCGTCGGAAGTCGCGACGTAATTTCATTTTATCGCCAGTCGACTATCTACCAAAATTCTTTGCCCAGTTTCACAGCACAATAAAATATATCTATTTGATCAAAGGCATTTCTTGTCACATCAACAAGTTTCACAATATGCTCCATCATCGATTTATTAATTTCATGCGAATTTTCGAATTTTCGATTCATAGGAGTTTTGATATACAAATTTTTTGTTTTTTATAAAATGCACCGCGCTAAGGAATAATATTCATTCGAAATACTACGATTCTAAACATTTTTTACAGCGAGATCTTATTTATTTCTCTGCACTTTCATAGTTCACGAAAGTTCGTAAAGCGTGCTGTAAATGTTTGGAAAAGAGCCAACAAGTTGCAAGTTCAAGCTGAAACACACAAAACTTGAATTCTAACTTCTAAACAAGTTTTTAGGCTTCCATGTAATTAAAATTTAAACTTTACCAGTAAACAAAGACGCGCGATAATAAAGTTTAATTGTAATAATAATATCAGCGAAATTTTCGAGAAATTTCATTATATACATCATTTTTAAAGATCAATTCCTTTTCACAGCGAATCTTTAGCAGTAAGAACATGAATATGCAAAACTCTGTGAAAGAATCCGGGAGTTTCGCAACCATGAATATTTAAATAAATCAATAATTCAACTTCCCCCGTTTTCTGAAATCAATTATTTAAAATTCATGTCGATTGGTTCATTGAAAATATATACTAACTGAGATTGAACATCGCTCTCAAATCAAAAGATTACATAGCTTAAAAGAACAAATAGGTTTAATTTATAGTTTTAAAAAGATGCTGCAAATTTTCATCAAAACTTCTCTTCTTCTTGAACGAGAATCACCTGAAACTGTGATTCACGCCAACTGTTAATATAACTTTCTCCATTGAACTCACTTGAATTAGTCTGGAAGGTATACTTTGATGATTGAATTTACTAGGAACTCTCTTAAAAGCCGAACACATTTTCTGCGTATACATGCATGCAGTAATATCCCCAGAGTCTCGTAGACATGCGTGTTCTTTCCAATTCTTAAAGCATAAACCGAGTAAAGCTCAGCAAAGCGGAAAGAAGCGAGAACTTCCGGCCAGAACTTTATAGACAGACTGAATTGATTTTAAAGCAAATTGTACTTTGCCGCCAAGCTAAGTGAAACGTCTTTTTCGCTGGCAGTTATATTGTTAGTGTTACTTTTCACGGCTCGATGATCATCTTTCTGATCCTTTGTCCGTTTGTATCCAATTATTTTCTGATCCGCTCCGGTAATTAGTCAAGACCAAGATTCTAAACGTTATAAAGTCCCTTCAAGTCCCTTTGCTCACATCACTGTCACATGCAGACTCCATGTATTGCAACCAAATCGAATTTCCGGGATCAAAATAAACTGGAGGCTACAATTTTTAATTAAATGTGGCGTTTTTAGGGTTTCGTAACCACTGGATCCCCCAACTATCCCAAGGGAATCCCCAACTGTCTAACGGAACCCCAAAATATACCAAAGGATTGCCAATTATATCTCCAGGGTCAGTAAAATTCGAATTATTATTCCCATTATAAACTTTTGTTTTTTTATGCTAACAAGACTGCAATTCGATTCAAACACATCGTCAAAGAAATGCGAAAATACCAAACAATATGAAGAAAATTCTCTTTAAAAAATAATTTATATTGTGAAACTATAAAACGTTCTCTGATACAATCTCTTCTTTGCCTACAAAATTCGATAAGCTTCTTTTGTAGAAAAAAATTATGTACTCGCTTTTTATGTTCTTTTTTTTATCTCGCTCTAAAACCTTTTATAGGTTTATATTCACAGATTCACTTAACTATTTTTACCGCTTTTTTATAATAAATTTTCCACACAATAAAAATAATACCGTTTTTAAAGAATAGGGAAAAAATCTGTACGAAAAAAATTTACTTCTTTTCATTCTAAAAACTAACGCAACGTATATTTAAAGTAAATGACCAATTATTGGGGGTAGCCAGCCATAGTACTCTTCACCCTATTTAAACATCAGTAAAGACACTTCCCAATAATTTCACAGGCTTATAATATAACATTGAAATATCTGGAATAATTTTTTTATGTTATTTTTTTCTTCTTCTCTATTACTTTTCCCTTAAATTATTTCTTTCCTTTTACTTTTATTGTGAGGATTGAATTCGCTACCGTTGGAGAATAAATTCTTACTGAGATTCGGACTATAAAGTCTGACTATAAACCGCGCGTACTTAATTTAGGACATTAATGGAGACGCTTTTTCAAATATATATACTCTGTCGATAAAATAAAGTCTGGTAAAGAAGAAAGCCAAGAAACTACAATGTACTAGAGAAAACTATCTACGTAAGAGGTTCTGAGGTTCGGCTATTTATTTCCAAACCATTATCTTTCTCGCACTACTGCGCTCATCCTTTCCAATCAGCTGGAATAAAGGCTTATTTACGTTCCCTGCGTCTGCAGCTTAATTCGAATGCTTTATGATAATCAATAAAACATTTCAATTCCTGTCATTAAAATA
Organism: Synergus japonicus; assembly: GCA_900474275.1. Lineage (NCBI taxonomy): Eukaryota > Metazoa > Arthropoda > Insecta > Hymenoptera > Cynipidae > Synergus > Synergus japonicus. The sequence goes on along the minus strand of UCOH01011366.1, from coordinate 199,024 downwards.
CTTGTATCGTAAATTTTTAACGCGTCAAAAGCAATAAAATTTCACTAATTTTCAATAAAATTCCTCTGATTCGAATTACAAAAGCATTTGAAAATTATCAGGTCATTGTACCTGATTCGTTGCATATGATTATTCTACTTCATATTATACAAGCTTGAAATTCCACAAAAGTAGCATAATTATTATTGCAAATGATAATGAGTTTTGCACCTCGTTTTTCATGCTCTACTCAGATAATGCTTACAAATTTATATTCGTAACAGGAGAATAAACGTGCGATTCAGCAAAGAGTACTCGAGCTCATAAATAGTACAAATTGCAGCTACAGTAGCTAGCAGGTAGCTTCACTCATAAATAGTCGTCTAATAACTCGGAAACCAAAAACTTCGATTCAACTACTATAAAAGAAATTGCTCACAAAACTTTAAAGCCGTACGTCCAATGTATAATAGTAGTTTTCGCGCGCGCTTGGCTATCGATGAAACAAAGTTTCAGCCATCGTTCAATCGTTTTTTATAACATGAAATTAATAATAAAACTTTACTACTTCGAATATCGTTACCACTTCTCTGTATTTTTTTTTTTTTTTTTTTTTTTTTTTTTCATTAAAATCAATGAATCTAGCTAGAAAGAATAAATTATTAACTAATATATTTTTTCCTAGCAGTTCTGTTTTCAGAGATAGAAATGAAATTTTTTACGTCGTAACAATTAATTTATATATTTTTAATGACAATTTCTACTTTTAGGTATATTAAAGTAAATCACTCAATATTGAAGTCTTCTTTAAAGTTTATGGAAAACTTTCGAATCTACTTAACTTAAGCCTGATCCTAAATTTATAGCTGAGCAGTCGTTTAAGTATTTAATTTATAACTTTATAACTTTAAGCCCCGACGATTTTTGTAAGCTTGTTTCCAAGCTAGATTTTTATGCTCATTGCCCAAACGTGCTTCTATATAGTTATAAGGATTTAGTCTCCGACTTTCGCTAAAAAAATGTTAGGGCACTGACCATGGTCCGTGTAAAATTGCCATTTGACAGTTTGCAAAAGTTAAAAAATTAAAATAGACACGTAGTAAATTTAAAAATATTTTTCGTTAAAGTACTTTTGAATTGTATAAAAATAGTACTAGGTATGATTGTTAACAGACGATAACTTATCGAACTTTGAAAATTCAAATAAAAAAAAACTAAATTATAATTATTAAGTTTACTTTTAGTTTATGTTTCTAATAAAATTATAAGCAAGTACTTTTTTAAATCAAAATTGAATACCTAATAAAATTACATGCAAAATGCCTTGACTGTAGGTATTCAATTGATTTTTATTCGTTTTAAGATAGTTTCAAATTCAGTCATAAGAGGCAGCACCTCCTAGAGAATTTTGAATGTATAGTGTAAACCCAACATGAATTATTTTTTGAGCACAATTGAGAATATTTTGTTTGTATGAAAGTTTTTATTTTCCCTCCAATCTCTGATAATTATTAATGCATTAAATTAATATATATTTACATATATTACATATATTATTATAATAGTTACATATATACATATAAAGTTAACATACATCTGATAAATAGTAGAAAAGATATAAAAAATATAGTTAAGATTGTCCCTTAACTGCATTCCCTACGAAATCTTACAATTTTCAAAAATCTTTATCACAAGATTCTTTTATCAGTTCTATATATGTATTATATTTTAGTATTTGAAAAAAACTTTCATACATTTTATATTTGATAAAATTTGATATTTTAGCATTTTCTGAAGTAAAAACACTTGAAAAATAATGCCCCTTACATTATATAAAATATCAGTTTAACAGCTTTCACATCTTTGATTTTAAGTTCATCATTAACTTCTCCAATTTCATAGCCTTCTGAAGATTACCATTAATTTTCAGCTTCCCAGTCATAAATGCAGTAGCAGGCTTCAATTTCCCAGAGAACATAGCAAAGAAATTCTGTGAATCCATAGTGAGAATTGCATCAGCAGGTTGACTCGGTTCGCCTTTTCCAGTAGATCCCTTTCCATTTTTAAGATCCAGGAACCAAACGCCAGCCTCGTCTCCTTTTACGTTAAACTGAAATATTGCTCCTGTCTTGGTGACAAGTTCTGAGTTTATACTTCCTTCTATAGCTGTAAATAAATTAGCTATTTTTCCAGCTTGGTCCTTATGTCCAGTTTGTTTTATTGCCTTATTTAAATATGTTTCTGAACCCTCAATATCTAAGAAAGCATCAGGCATTAGATTCTCTTCATTAGCCGGATTACAAGCATACACAGAAAGGTCATTGATGCCTTCTTTCTTTAATATATCTTCGTCTATAAAGAAGTTGCCAGTAACAGATTTACTATCCTTACAAACCAAAGCATAAACAGCATCCGCCATAATTTCAGGTTTTCTACTGAAATCAGCTGCACTCGAACCATGCAACATCTCAATTGCAGCAGTGTGAATCGTTGTTTTAGGCCACACAGCATTCACTGCAATTCCATCATCTCTGAATTCTTCTGACATGCCAAGAACGCACATTGACATACCATATTTTGCCATTGTGTATGCAACATGGTTTTTAAACCAACACGGATTCATATTTAATGGAGGGCTTAAGTTAACTATGTGGGGATTTTTACTTTTCAAAAGATATGGCAAACACACCTTGGATACAAGAAAAGTTCCCCTGGCATTGATGTTGTTCATAAGATCATATCGTTTCATATCAGTGGAGAGTGTTCCTGTCAAAGAAATAGCACTCGCATTATTTACTACAATATCAATTCCGCCAAACTTTTTAACAGCACTTTCTACTGCAGATTGAACTTGTGCTTCATCTCGAACATCAACGATGCACGGAAGTGCACGTCCACCAATTTTCTCGATTTCCTGAGCAGCTGTGTAAATCGTTCCTGGGAGTTTTGGATGTGGTTCAGCAGTTTTAGCTGCAATTACAATATTTGCTCCATCTTTAGCAGCTTTCAAAGCTATGCTCTTTCCTATGCCTCTGGAAGCTCCAGTGATAAAAATAGTGCAGCCGGCTAATTTTCCAGTGTTGATCATCGTTGAAGATTGTATAACAAGTTTGGGGACAGTGAAATCACAATAAAATTTCCGTTGGCAGTTTACTGATCCTCTTCATATAAAGCAGTCTGGGATAAAATCCATTTATCACAAATCCTAAAAAACAAAAGTTATCAGTTAGTCATTTTTTTATATAAAGAGAAACTACTACGATATCCTTACCAAATAATGTTTTTAATTAAATTCATATTCAATTCAGATGCGAAAAATATATGCAGAAACATTATCTTTATATAAAATTTAAATATCATTCAGTACTGACGCGAATATGAATCAAGAAAGGTCAAATGTAAATTCCGTACAAAAAATTAGTTCGGAAATGACATATGACATTTCATGAATATGATATCGTAAATATAAAAAAAAAATTAAAAAAATAAAAGATAAAAACGAACGAGTGCAATTGGCTATCAATTAATAAATCATTGCAATATTTATATCTGTTGCCAATTGTAATCGCTTCAAATTGGAATTTTCTATTCTCTGTAATGAATTTACCAACATTCTTAATAGATTTTAATCTTTTGCTTTTAAAAATACTTAGTTTTTTATTGAAACGAATAAAATTTTTCAAGATTTAATTAATTATTAATTATTATGATTTCTTTTGATCCGCTATGTATTAGATTATAAAATCTTTATAATTTTACAAAATGTAGGTCACAATGTGGATTGGATACTCGACAAAAGTGGACAAGAAGCAAAGGTACAATACAGGCTAGAGTGGAGAGTGAACTTTGAACGTGTTTATTTCAAAACCGACTTGCTACTTTCTTTGAAAGACTGCCATGATACATATTTATGAAATAAAATTCTAGAATCACTAGAAAATTTGAGATAATCTTAGAACATATTTCTGTATCTATTGAACCACATATTTACATTCAAAAAAACTGTAAAGATCCTGATAAAAAAATTGTGTACAACAAAGGAGTGGTAACTATTTGTCTCTACCGTTATGTTATATTTGCCACTATTTTAATTCAATTAATTCTCGTCCCAAAAATGTTGTATATCAAGTTTTAAATAGCTGAAGTATTTGAAAAAGGAATAATCCATAAAAAATGTTGGAAACATTTAAAAATCCAATGGAGTCTGGAGACGATTATCCTCATCTTAAATAAAAAGTTCCAATATAATAACAATTTATTAAAGATACATACCTTATTTACTATTTAACAAATACAAATTATTGCCACACAATAAGGTCAATAAAATGTTCTCAGTCCACAAGATTACACCAGTCACAAAGAATTGAAAATCTACACAGCGTTAGTTCATTCAAATTCATTAATTAGACACTTGAATCGGCCTCAAGCATTAAGAAATCGAATATGGCAGCATAAGGCAGATGGCAGTCGTCAACCTCGAGAAATCAGCAGTCAGAGCTTTACCATAATGGTACCACGTGACCATCAGAATACTTACAAACCATCCCAATACAAATACACCGACTTTCTAATAGGAACAGGCCGTGAGAAAATTTACACCGGCGCTGCGAAAGAGTGTAAAAATAGGTGAAAAAGAACTGGAGTCGCTTAGTTTGCGATCCGAAGATTGAGGAACATCAGAAGTGAAAAAGAAAAATATACCAACACATATCTTTCTCTCTTCTTCCAATATTTCCTCAATCTCCGTCCCACCCACCCACCAAATCGCAAATTAAAACACTTCAGTTCTCGGCTAACAAATTTCTAAACGCCTTTTCGTAGCTTAGGTGTAAATTAACACTTCGAATCTAATTAGTTTTTCCTCATAAGATTGGTATTTATTTGACTTAGTTCTTTAATTGCACATTACACAAATAAAATTTTAAAGATCTCTAAACAGAATTTAAAATTTACAATTTTTCTTGTTGAAAATTTTATAAGAAATTTTAATATTGCTCTTTTAGATATCGGAACGATCTTACACAACCAACATTGATGATCGGCTTGGTTTTATTTGTTTATTACGAGATTCTTCAACTTTTAGTTCTGGGACCTTAAAAAGAAAATCATTCATATTATATTGCATGTATATATCAACTTTGACAGAAAGAATAAATATTACCTTTATAAATATATTAGTTTTCCAACCAAAGGTAAAAGTTTCGCTTCTACTAGGTAATTCTCGAGAATAAAAATTTTCAATATCCTCCACAAAACGTAACTCCGCTTGTTTAACTTTTCCATTATTAATTACATATTTTTTCACTGGAGTAGAACACTTTCCTGTAAATTTCGGATTTTAATTAAAGTCTGGGTTATAAGTATACTTATTATTTAGTACGTTTTGAATTAAATGCCCCTAAGTTAAAAAAATTAAAATTTATAATAAATACAAATAAAATGTATAACATCTTTTCTATTCTTATTTAGGTGGCAAGAAAAGGAATTTTGTAATGTTGCATAAAATACTTTTCTAGGTCAAAAAAGACCATTAAGGTGTAATTATAACTTTTTACACGATATAATAAAAGTCGATCAGCAATGCTTTCTTTATCTCTCAGGCCCTCTCTAAGCGTCCCTCATTATTTCCTTCCCCGAAAATCTTTTCGTTTTGTGGGCAACACTTGCCATAATTTTTATTTTTCTTGCAATGATCACAACCGCAAACAGATTCGCGTGGCTCATCAAGATGACTTTTTCTAGGTGGACAAGGATCTTTCTCCTCAGGATCACAGCAAGGAGGCCTACAAGGATCCTGCAATTTAAAAAATTCATACTACTTACATGAAAAGTACATTCTAAATCAAATACGAATTCTTTTGGTCATTTAAATATTTTGTATACTACCTGCATTCGAATATAACAACAAGGTGGTTCATTCCAATTCGGGCAAATTTGATCAGAATGAAAATAAGGCTCTTTAGGTTCACAAGGACTAAATGGATTGAAATTATCTGAGCCTTCTCCTACACCGATTTGAGTTTTTTGTTCAATTTTATCTTCACTATCAATTTCTTCCTTCAATTCTGTTTCTGGTGGAGGAGTTTTATCTCTTTCATCAAATTTTTTTCTTGGGGGACACGGATTTTTTACCTGGTTTAGTCCCCACTCCATGCCATGATTTACTGAAATTATTGTTCACAATTTTCAGATATATTGATCAATTAAGGGGAGAGTTGTTTTTAAGGTTCAAAATAGCATAACAAATTTATTTAAATGCCGATTTATTCGTACCATATTCAAATAATTTATCCAATATACTTTTTCTTTGCTTATCCATAATGATTTATTAATCAATTTTTTTAAAGAAGTTAAAATTGGTTTTTTAAGGAAATATTGATGTTTACAATTTTGAAGTGCGTGACAAAATAGTGTGAACATAGGCTGATATAGACTACCTCGAATAAATAGAATTAATACCTACTAGGTAATTATTATGACCATTCTTATTTGGAACAATTCAAAAAAAACGAAAAGAGTCGGTGAAAGCGCGGTAATTTTGTCGAGTATTCGATAAGGGAATAAATCAAGAAATTTAAAGAAACCATGGTGAATTCTTAAAAAATTGAGAAATAAATTTGGATATTAGCAAAAAAATGTAGCATTGGAACCAATCGAATGACACGATTCTCTGCAAGAGCGATTCTTTACAATAAATATTGTATTAGTTTGAGTAAGTCAATTTTGCACCTCTACTTGGAATAATTTAGCAACTGTGGTCCTCCTATCAATCGTTGTCACACTCCGATAATAAAAGCCTATCCGCTGGATGACCAGATCCATTAAAGGCGTTCTTGCGTGCTAGAAACTACGAAGAGGATACCGTCAACTATTCTAGCGTGCGAAATTATGTCAGTAGTTATAAAAAATAACAAATAAGACTGTCCGGGGAGTTTATTGTTCACGTCAAACTTGAACTTCATGGAAGCATGACTTTGGGAATTGGGTGAAGTCCATAATGTAATTTTTTAACAGCATTAATAGCCTTTTTTCTTTTCGATCACAAACAGCAACCTGAAATTAGAGTGAATATTAATAATGGAAAAATATTTCACAATCACACTAAACTCAAAATATGTAAAAATAATCGCCATGCATTTGCCAAGGAAATTCATCCGTATCGCATTATTGCCACAGAGGAGTTCAATTATTTATATAAAAATGAATTCTGTTAATGATTAATTCTATCATGTAACCAATTAATTAAAAATATTATTAAAAGACAATTGAAAATTTGGACGTATAGTAAAATATGAATCAGCCCTTAATTGTTTTACGTAATCCTGGATTTTTTCGGTATAATTATCGAGGATAGAAAGGGCTACAAAATATTTTCCATTGTCTTCAATAAAAAATAAAAAATTCTTATTACGAAAAAAACGAAAGACTTTATTTAACTAAATTCAAATACCATATAGAAAGGAGAAGGAGATCTTGCTTCAAATCTTTCTTGAAACTCAATTGCAGAAATTCATTTCGGTATTGGATTGCTTTGCTGAATTATGTCGAATCCCCCTCTTTCTTGAGCGTAACTGTGTTTAAAAAGAAGCAGATCAGTTGTCAATCATTAGTTTGTTAAACCAATCGCAGATGAAAGGGCGTCATGCCTTGTCTAGAAATGTAAATGTGACAAATTACTTAAAACTAGTAATAATACGTTAAAAATATTTTTAATAATATCAGTGAGAATTAAAAAAAGAAATTTCAATTTATTGCAGTCATTGAACTATTAACTTTTGAGTGACGAGTGTTTTTTTGTGATAAATTTGCTCGGATAATTATTCTCTTATTTACTGCCTTGTTTTCGAAGAAAAGGTGAGTATAATATAAAAATAAAGTATTATTCTGTGATATAAGTTTATAAAAGCGTTAAACTCATATTAAAAAACTAAATTGAATTATTCAACGACTTGACATGAACGATATATTTAAATAGTTTAATTGTATAGAAAATGTGAAACTCTATTTTAACCAGATTATTTAATTTTCAGAAATATGTGGTTTCGATCACCACTGTTTATTATTCTTTTACGAACAATATCCTGTTCATGGACATTATTCCTGACCATTGGAATGTTAGACATACGTACCTTTGCCGAGAACAATGTTAATCAAACTGAAAAAATTCACTCAATTATACAAAATTCATCAAACAACGAAAGAATTGACAATAAATCGAGATTAACAGTACCTGTAACAGAAAAACAATCACGAATGCTTCATAAGTTAGAGCATGATAGCATCAAAAGGGTAAGAATTAGTATGATATTTATAAAAATTATCTTTCTGGAATATTACGTACAATGAAATATTTTACGTAAGGGAAAAGTAATAACATATCTTTTTAGGACAACCCTCACCGAATATTTAATAATACTGATTCGAAAAATCGTTTATTCGAAAATAAAGTATTGGCTTTGAGATCCTCAGAAAAAATCAATATCAGTAAAAAACCAATGCTAAAAAACTCTGAATGGCTCTTTAATAGTAAATCTCCAGTTCACGGAAAACGAGAAGTTTACGAAGAAATGAAAAAATCAGCTACATCAGAAAATCAACAGTACGATGCTCAAGTTTATAAAGGTAAGACCCGAAAAATTGGTCTTTTTCTAGTATAGAATTTTAAAAATCAATCCCTCATTGATTGATTGAACTTGATCAGAAAATGAATAATTATTTAGGATTTAGTTTGAGAGAGCGTTGCAAAATAGCAGATAAACTGTCATTTCACTCTTATATTTCTAGATTACTATCAACACCATCAACAAGAACAATCCAAATCTGAATATACAGATAGTTACAACACAATTCCATCTAATGCTTACATCGACGAGTACAGAGACAACGGAAATATTGCTGAAGAACAAGATATCCAAAAGTGGCAAAACTCTTACTATCCCGAAGAGGTTGGTTCACCTTATGGTTGTCCCTGCTACAGACAAACACTCACTCGCCAAAGTAACGATAATTGTGACAGTCCAGGTTCCAGCTTTTTATCAACTATCGGAATGTTGGGTGCTAATCTCTGGCAATTGATTCAAATTATGGCAACCAGTGCCGTTCCCTTCGTGATACCTATCCTCGCCCTGAAGCTCATCCTCGTACCTCTAAAGATTCTTAAATTCTTATCTTTAATTAAATTCTTCTTCAAGCTCTTCATTGTTCTACCCTTCATAATTCGCGTCTTTTATCCAGTAATTTCAAACGGTTTGGGACTTCAGAATTTTTTTGACTCTAAGCCTTCCCATTCTCATCCAGATCATCATTACGATCATTTCGGAAGCAGGGAAGAAAGCAATGCAACCGGAAACTGGCATAGTAACCTCGAAGAGTATATTCAGCATTATAGCAATATTTCTGGTGGTACACTTCTTCGAGCTTGTCCCAGTAAAGCCGCTTGCGAATTAGGTTCTTTCCTTTCAACTACGAAGATTAAATTTCCGGAAAAATTGTCCAAATTCTTGATGAATAAGACAGAAGGAGCTGAAGAAGCTGAGAAAACGAGTCTGAAAGATGATTCACTGGAATCAGAAAAAGAAAGCGCAATCAGGGCTTTTATTATAGCATTAGGAAGAAAGTGGTCGATAGAGCAATGTGCGGTTTATACGTGTAGTCTAAACCTTTAAAAACAAATACAACGAATTTTAAAACAGTTTTTAATCCGTTAAAATAATATCTGTGTAAATAATATAATAATCATGTCTCCCATCAGAGTTGTGTTTATTCAAAAATTTCTGTGACTTAACGCTGTTACAGATTTTAGAATTTACGTATACTAGAGTATACGATCTTATGGATAAGTTATTTATATACATGTAATTAAATTATTCCTAATTATGTAACATTTGTGTTGACAGACAATTAGAGTAGTTACTCACATTGAATTATAAACCTGTTTTTACTTTCCCCAAATATAAAAAAAAATCACTAAAATTCATTTATCTTTGTCTACAAATAAAAAAGATTGAATGAAAATGTCTTACTTTCTTTATTATTAACTACATAGAGGGTGATGTAATAGTGGTACACTTCGTTACTATAAGTTCAAGTATGAACAAAAACGTTAATCTGAAAGTTTGGCAGCAACAAAATAGATCTAGTTTGCCCACAGAGTAAAATCATATTATATGCGAATATTTGTAATCACTTCGCTCAATCCTGGTCATTCTGATACTTCTTGAAAAGTTTAGCATTCCTGTATCACAGTTAAAACTTTTTTTTAGCATTTTGTTAGAAATTCTCATGTTAAAAGTGCTCATGGGTACTTTCTTCACATCGGAAGATGTAATCAGTCATCGATGAATTGTTTGACCCTCGCACAATTACTTCTTCAAGTTACTTCTTAAAAATTACATCGGCATCCTAAAAAAATTAATATAAGCATATAGTATTTAAAACACAAAGTAATTTTATAAATATTAAAAATCATGGTAATATAGAAGTAATTTTCCTGCAACCAGTCATGTTGAAGTTTTCAAAGAATTACCTAGGTAAACTGCACATTTCACACGAAGATATTTCTCCAGGATTCAAAAAAGTACAGTGCGGACAAGTCCATAGAGGTTGTTCTGGTTGTTGATTAGCTAGTCCTGCTCCAGTACCGATTCCTGAGGAAGAAGAGGGAATATCATTTCCAAATGTCACTCCTGAGGCAGAATGAGATGTAGAAGCAGCAGTTGCAGATATCAGCTGTTCAACAGTCGCCCAATGTTCAGAACGAGCCCATTCTACAGTCTTTTGTTTGTCATTGGTACGAATTGCTTCCAATAAAGGTGCCATGTGATCCTGAAAAAATATTTTAAATATGAGACAAAAATATTTAAATATTAAATATGCTAGAAAAGACTATAATACCTTCATTGGCAGCATATCCATTGTAGCAATGAAAAGAAGTAAATGAAAATCAGAAATTGCTTCAGCAAACTGATCAGGACTGAATTGCTGCATATATGAACACAGAGAGTTGAATTCTTGAATTTGACCATCTACCATCCTGAAAAATAGAATAATATATTTAAGTAATTCTCTAATCAGAATTTACAATTTTCTCTGATTTTAATTACCTATTTTCAACAGGGAAAGGGGTGATATTTTCAGTAGCACAGAAAGTATATTGAGGCGTCATTGGAGTGGATGCTGGGACGTCAACTAATAAATATTCGACTGGCAATGGTCTCGCTAATCTGGATACTTCATTTCCATATGAATCCTTTTCCTGCAATAATAAAATCAATGTTTTTTCGTTATTACACTGGAAATCAAAAAATTCAAAACTTATTCATCGTCGTAAAACAGACAAAAGTAAACTTTATAAGTAAAAAATGAATATTTTGATTCTTTTTGATGCAAACAATCAGAATTTATGCATTAGAAAAAAAATCCCAAAAACTTTGTTTTTTGTTGACCTGTGCAATTAATTGACCTGTATAATCAAATATTCTTTATGCACCGAGAGGTGCTGCCCTCAATAAGGAGTGTCTCTCAGGCAAAGTTAGAAGACGGAAGATATGGGTGAGGTGGTGCAGGGAGAGCAAGGGGAGGAGGATGAAAAGTGGCAGCTTTGGTGGAGGTGGCTGAGGAAAGAGGCAAGAGGGTGAGAACGAGGAAAGAGCAACAGCGTAGCGACTAGCGCGCCATGGTCGGTCGTCGCCGCCATGCTAGTGGTTAGTTCGTTAGTTTATTAGTGAACACATCATGATGTGGCAAAACGTTCGCACGAGTTAAGGCTGGAGCAACGCCGCGTTACCGGCGAGCCGTCGATATGTTATTCGTAATTCACGTTCGATAAAGCGTAAACACGCTCGCGTTATAGTACAAAAGTAAGTAGCCGCGACGACGCAGCGACACAGTCCATATCCGCGAGGATCCGCGATTCCCGCGATCGGTGCAGCGCCAAAGTCACACAAGCTTAAATCCTAATGTGAAGTCACGCGAATGCGAACGTTTCGTAAACATCCCGACGAATACGTTCCTCAGGACGACGAGCCGCCTCCATCACAAACCACAAGAGAATAACAGAAGAAACGGTACGACCAGCAATTTTTACAATCACTCAAAGTTCCATAGTTAAAGAACGAAGGGGTCAAGTGCGTAAGTCCATGAATCAAAGAAAAAGCAACTGTGAGAGGATCATTCCACTGTCGAGTTGTCTTATGAAAAAAATTCAAGCTCATTTGACATTTTATCTAGCTGTGGTGGGATAATACAGTTGATACGATTCATGTTTTTCATGGATTCAGTCCGGTGGGATTTTCGTCGCATGGCCGCCAGATAAGCCCCGTTGCTGGTCATCATTTTATCAGCTTCGCAGAGACCCGCGGAATACGCACAGTGCGTGTACTCCATAATACATATATATATGCATGGACGTGAGTGGTGTATGTGTAACACACTCGTACGTGTATTTTCGCCCCTCTTCACTACCACATACTTCTGTCCTTGTCTGATATTACTTTCCGTGTCTTCGCTCTCTATTCCACACATGAGACCCCTTTGCCCATCTGAGTTTTGGCGGGATTTCGAGCGCATGCGCCATCCTAATCAAAATATCATTTTTTTTTTCGTGGAAGAGACTTGATTGCATAATTACTAATGAACGAGGATGTACGACTTCAGATAAAGATCGAACCAGCTTGATAAGTAATCGGATGCGCATTCCTACGGGATGCCGGAAGGACGAGTCCATCCGAATTCAAACCCATTTGGCAAGGCTACCAGCGGCCCAATTTAAATTTTAAAAAATGATTTATGGAGTTATCTACATTGTCATCAGCTAATTTTGACTGATCGTTTTTCATTGAAAATTGATTTCATATTTTCGGGTTTTGAAAATCCACGAATTTCTTTTTATCAAAATGTGTAGAGGGCATGACAACAGGTTGCATTTGGATCATTTTGAGATATGTAGTAGTTTGAAATTTTTAATTATTGAAATCGAAATTGAAACCATCGATTTAAATAAGCCATACATAACAAATCAAGTTCACGTTGATACTCTAATGTTTACAATAGTTTCTAACAAAAGTGGGAGTTAAACGCTCATAGAAATTAAAAAAACTTATACATAATTGGAATAAATGCCTGTATTAGGGTGGTCTATAAATTTTTTTTTTAATTTCAATATGCATAACGGCAATTTTCATGTTGTTTACAGATGCTGGATCCGAGCGTTTTAACGGATTTGGAGGAGTTGACACTGTGCAGTTACTGCAAACAGAAGTACAACGACTCTGAACAGTGTCCAAAATATCTTAGCTGCAAACACTTCTTCTGTTTGCGATGCATAGAAAACAATTTCATAAAAGGCCGCGAATTGTTTTGTGCTCACTGTTGGAAGAGGACAGAACTAGGCGATCAAGGACCTGATGCTTTGCCGACACATTCTGCCCTCCTCGCTCTAGCTAATAATTTTTCACATCTCAAGATAAACACGAACAACACTTCTGTAAAAAACATTGAAAAGGAACGAAAGGTATGATAATCTGGTACTTTATCATAAAAGGCAAAAAAAACTGAAAATCATGCAATCACTTTTTTAAATATCAGGGCAGACTTTACCTAAAATCGTTGAAAGCAATAGGATCGCTAACTATAAATAAGAGTGTTAATTTTTAAATCAAACTTTAAGGCTGCTACATGCAGAGTAAAGAAAGCATGCCATAAGTGTGAAGCCATACTGCAAAAGGTTTTCAAAGTAATAGGATCATGTTGTAAGGTCAGCTATACTTTCATTCGAGAGAACGCAAAGTGATTTAAAAACAGATTAATTTCAAAACACAATCTTATTAGTTAACAAATGAAAAAAATGAGCTATACAAGATATTTAATTATCAATTCTATCGAAAAAGTTACAATCTCTTTCAATGAAAAGCAAGGCAATCGTAATTTATTGATACTAATTTCAGAGCGAAAATTGTCATACACATGGAATGCCACTAGCATTATGGTGCGGAACTTGTTGTGCGGCCCTGTGTCGTGCCTGTGCGACACCACAAGAACACCCTGGTCACCAGATTAAATCACAGACTGATGCCAAAGAACAACTTATATCCGATGTAAATATTTACAAATGCTCTAAATTTTTGTTTTCTCTTCCTATAGTTTTAATAAACAAAACCTCCCTCTTAATAGGTTCAGTTGGAGTTAGTTGCAATGGGAAAGCTATCATCGGAGATTCAAAGACTGGCAATGCAGCAGCGAGAGTTTTTGATAAAAGTATTGGAGGCATGCGTAACATTGAAAACTCACGTGGAAACCGATTTACAAAATGGTTGGACTCACTTTCCTGAAATAACGGATGCGCGAGAAACGTTGGGAAAAGCAAAGGCCAGTTTACAAATGATAGAGAGCCCAAACGACGTCTATAACTTGCACTCTCAACTAATAATCGAGAAGCAGAGGCTACAAGCTAAGTACCAAGAGATGATCCTGCAATGTCAACTGGACGACTTGATCGGCAATTCTGGTGTAATTTTCGACTTTGCGTTACTAAAACAAGCACTAGCTGGGATCCACTCCGGCGAATCAGTGTTGCCTCAAACGCACGGAAATGGAAGCCGAATCCCGGCTTCACAGAATCCTATTTTATTTCTTGCAAACTACTGTATGTCGCAACTCTACTCCAGGCACGTTGTAAACAAGCAACAATTACAGAACGGATCAATCGACTATCACTCGAATATGGTAGGTCCACAAGTTCCACCAGGATCTGTACATATTCACCAAGGACCACCTCCTCAACAACAGCAACTCCTCATTCCGCCAGGTTCGCCGTCCATAAAATCGGTTCCTCCTGCGCCTCCAATCGCAATGATTCATCCCCAGCAACAGTCTAATTTTATAACAGACGCAGGTGCAAGCAGTGGCCCTCTAGTAACAGTCCACTCTCCACAGCAACCGTCCAGCAACATTACCCTCCGTGGTCCCTCCAATCCTTACCCAATGTATTACTTCAACATTGAGGTAAACGGAACGCCTCACGGCCGGATCGTGATTGAGGTGAGACCGGATGCTGCGCCAAAAATGGCTAAAAATTTCAGCGTGCTTGCCACAGGAGAGATTGGAGTTGGTTACAAGGGCTGCACGATATTCCAGTGTTGGGAGGGTGAGTCAGTGATAACTGGTGATTTTGAGCTAAACAACGGTCGCGGTGGAAGAAGCATATTCGAAGATGGATATTTTATGCCAGATGATACAAAATTCCCATCCGTGAGAGGTGCAGTCGGTATGAGAAGAACACAAAAGCGACACGATAACCTGGGCATGGTAGGCTCTCAGTTCCGCATAATATTACAGGAAATGCGAGGCTTTACCGCAATATTTGGTCACGTAGTGGAAGGTCTAGAGTTGGTTGAGAAGATATCCACGTTTGGTGATCAGACTGGGAAGCCCACCAAGACAATTCTGATCACCAAATGTGGCAAGTTGTAACGATCGGATGGCGCGCGAGTCCAACGAGTCGCGATATCCGTAGTCCCTGTGTTTTCCAGTGATTTAGAGAGTTCGCGACGGTACTGAAAAGAGAGGGTGGGTCATAGTCGAATGGGGGGTGCAATGATGTAGTAAATTAGGGACGGGGAAAGATTAGATGAATTTGTTGATGGTATCGGTACGGAGTTACGGCCATAGGGAAAAATTTGTAGGATTAAATCGCTAGTTCGCGCAATTGCTCCCAGAGTGCGATCCTTGCACGGTGCTTCGTATGTTGAATCACACAACTTCGACTAATAACAATAGGAAAGATGTTAAATCTATTTTTAAACGTGACAGATATAGAGGAAATAACGAAAATGCATATTTTGCTATTGATCGGGAATTAACGCGATTCAATATCTATTTATAATTGACGTTGATCGGCGCGTACGTACCTCAGATCGATCGTCATATCGATACGACTCCTAGCTGTATGGTACTTGTTTCAGAAAAGTTCTGAACCTTTATTTTCGCTATCGGCGTATTGTCTAGTTTTAAGTGCAACGCGCGCCGTGACGATAACGGCGCGACGTTAAAATCTTAGGTCGTTGTTAGATACGTGTAAACGGGAAATAAGTAAAATGGACGGGGAGATCGTACACATATAAATACAAATATATAAAATATATATATATATATTAAAGAAGCATATATATTTTTAGACGGGGACTTGTGTGTTTTTGGCTCAAGTGCGACTCGACAAAGCGACTTGGAAGTCGCATAGGTTCAATGCAATCGTGGTACCATTTCGTTTGTTGGACGATTGTACATCCTTCCAAAGAGGAAAGAGAAAGGGAGTTAGAATTCTGCGTATAAAGATTCCAAAATACCCCTTTGATGTTGGAGTTTTAAGGATTACCCCCTTTCTGCTTTCCATCGACTAGCGGATTTGTCGTTGAATCGTATTTAAGATTGGATCTCAGAACACGAATGTATGCAAGGCCTAACTACCGCGTAGAACGAAAATTTCGTAACTCCTGATCGAAAACGAATGAAATGAGCGGAATATGTGTGGAGAAATATTTAACGAATCATTCCTTTATAGTGTATATTGAAATATCTACTACGACTATGTAATACGTTATATTTTACTCGTGTAAATTGTCGTGAATCCCAACGTAACGAATGTATTATACTATAATGTTCACACACACACACACACACGTAAACGGTGCGAGTCGTGAATCTCGCTCGTATAAAACGTACTGACACGTACTATACTAGATAGATATGCAGGGTAGATTGAAGCGAAAATGCTCACGTTTGTAGAAGTAATTCGGTCTATTGCAAAAACTTGTAGTTTGAGACAACAAAATCTCCAAATTTCTCAATAGACTTAATTCTATAAATGTCAGCATTTTCATTTCGTTCTAATGCATGTCCTCGTCGTCGTGAATGCCTTTTTCGAAGAAAACCTCATTCGATGTTGAACTTGAAAGTTTTAACGCTGTTAATTATCTATTAATGAGTATGTAACGCGCGACAGTCGCATGACGAAACGATAATGCGGCTGAGTGCACGACTCGAAAAGGTGGTCGAGCTTGAACAAATCTCTCGTTCCGGTTGTAACGACAAAATTCTATGTACAATACTTTTCGAGCTTCGACAAGGAAAAAAAAAGATGGAAATGCGCTCGTCTTACTGAAGCGAAGAGCCCACCTGTACATATATTTTTATGAACGTGAGGAATCAACGACGCATAGTTGGTAAGAGTCGATCTCGAGTATCATCGACTCTTGCACTTGCCCTCGTGTTTAAACCGAGCGGTCATTACACTCTTTTAATTGTTATTTTGAGTTCTTCTTTCCATTATTTTTAATTTAAGGCACAAGACTATCGAAAATTGGAACTTGTTCCTTTGAAGCTTACGGCGACGTATGACCGTAGCACGATTGTTTTAATCAAGGACCCAAAACTCATAATTTATCGCAAACTTAGGTAAATGTTTCGTTACCGTACTCAGTGTACTTTTAAACATTCAACTTTGAGTTATAAACTTTTTTCCCTTTAAGCCAGTCTCTTTCTATTTTCCACCAACCTTTACTTCTTTAAGTTTTAAGGTAATTGGACAAGTTAATGAGAAGTATTTTAATCAATTTAAATTCAGGGATCAAATCGAAACAAATTCGAATTGCATTTAAGTTTGATAAAGTTGTACTATATAAAACCTTATGGTTCTAAATATTTTGCTTGTATATATTTTATTTGATGGAAGAATATTTGTATTTATAGACCGTGTTTTAGAATAAGATTAAAATTATGTTCAAAGATCACATTAAACTATCATTTTGGTAAAAAAAAAGTGACTTAGCACTTTATAATTCTGAAATGAAATGTTTGCAAATAATTTTTCTTTCGAAAAGGATTAGGAAAATTTAATCCAATTACCTTGACGTGATTCTATGTTTCTTATGCACGTTCCAATCAATCATTCTAAGACAAGCGATATGTAATGTTCAAAAAAATTTAAAAGAAAATAAATAAATTAAAAATTACAAACGCGTACGTTTGTCAACTGTGATAATGCGGTTAAAGCGTCGCACACTTACCTTATAATAGACGTCTGGAACGTATTGTTTATCCGTAGATTCAATCACGTAACCCAGCTCAGGTGCATCCTTCGTAGGCACCAGACAACCATCGCGTACCAATGCCATACATTGATTGGAAACTTGGTACCCCTCCATGTGCACCTGATTTTTGTCATCCCCTAGAAAAGAAATGTGTAAACGCCATTTTTAACATTACGATACATATACACACTTCCAAACTCACAAATCTTCCATTTTTTAGCAGACTGGAATAAGTGTCAGTTGAAAAGATTAGAAGTAAGAAGATCTTTGTTATATTTAAGGACTTACTGTACGCAGTGCATTGTCGAAACACTTACGAAAATATAAGCTCCAATAAAGCAAGAAAAGTTAGAAAATGTTAAACGGTTATTAGTTTCGTAAAAACACGACAATGTTGGAGAAGTTACTAAAAAAGCTACTCTTTCTTTTCTTCTAAAAAAATTGAATAGAAAGTTCTTTTTCTGCTCATTTTCCAAATCTTCTTTTCTATTGTTGTATTATTCTTACAAGTTTAAATAATAAGAAACTTTAGAAAATTTAATGCTCCTTTAAGACATAAAAAAATCAACATAAATCATCAAAAGAAAGGTTTGTAACTGTAACATTCTTATCTTTGGTACTAACTCACATAAAAAAAAACTGTTCAATATTAAACACGCATCACAAACAACAATAACCTAGGAAAGTTAAGAATGACAGTTTGCAAGCATAGCGAGACATTAAGTTTAAAAAAACTAGGTGGACAGAAAGTCAAATTTTGGTTTTTAAGCAAAGCAGAAACGTAGACTTACCAGTAACGCAAACTGTTACAAATTTCGAGCCAAAATTACCACTAGCTGAAAACCGACAGGGATTAGGGTGTTGATTTTGAAAGTGGCCAGCCATGATGCATTCTTGTGCCGACAAAAAGTGGCTTTCTATGTTTCTCACGTGCTTTACCTGGAGAAAATAAGAAGTGAAAAAACTTATAAATTATATGTGGATAAACAAACTATTCTTTTTGACCAACGCTCCCCTTGAAATGTCAGTTTATAAGTTAGAATAAATATGCTAGCATAATCAAGAGAAAGTGGTAAATTTCTGTCGCTATACAAGAAACAAGAAAAAACTTGTGCTTATAAAAAATTCTGGTAACAAATTGCCATTGTCAATTCTCGTAACTGAACTAAAAACATTCAAATTAAAGGAAATGCAGCACAATGAATCTAAGAGAAATAAGTTACAGCTTTTCTTTACCACTTTCTCTTTAGAGATTAAACTCGATTACCATTGGCATAAGTAGGAACGACAGCAGGAGACAAATATTATGGCCATCTCTTAGCTTTGTAAATTGTAAAATTAAGATATAGCACTGACGCGTGCGCGATAATGAAGTTGTACCGACCTAGATCGTACCAATAAAAAATTGTGGATGAGCAACTTTTAAGAGAATCAGCGCAAAGGTTACGTGAGAATTGAAAAATGATTACGACTTCGCAGCCGTTCGATATTTTGTAATATCGGTCATGAAAAAATATTGTATGAGTGCATTTAATTTTTGAGTGAGGGAGAAGAAATTATCCAAGAAATGAAATTTCTCACAAAAAAAGGACGCAAATACGACTATGTATTACTGTAAATCTTAAGCGAAATTACAGAAGGGATTGGTTAGCAGAGAAATTCTTGTTTTACTTACAGTTCCCTTCTTAACATCATCGGCAATCAAATCGGTAAATATCCAACCAACTCGTTGAAGATTAAGCGAACGAGCTAGCTCGTCAACTAATGCTTCTTTTCCGTCCGGTAGCAGAACTACATTGTCTCTAGAGCTTTCCTAGAAATTTTAAAAGTAGCTTCATTTAACAATAATCTATTTTAATGATAATATATATTTAAATCGTAAATTATTTTGAATTTACCTGTTGTGGTTCATAGATAGCAGCTACGACAGCTCTGATTCCCAGAGGAACATCTGAATGTATTTCATATCTTCCATAAAGATAACCAATACGTTGATGTCCTGTGATGCGCCAATAATTCAAAAAGCGTTCTACTAAGCCAGCATTTTCGAAAACAACGTTGTCAACGTGACGATATTGCTGACGATTTAAGGTAATCGCATTAGGCTGACATTTGCTACAAAAACCTCGAGGCCATGGTGGATGATCTTTGCAACCTGTTTTAATGCGACAACTTATGTCCTCCAATTGTACAAATTTTCCCCTGAAAAAATGTTTCACAAAAATTATATATTAATTTTTCAATACGTGTCCCAGCAATTTTCAATAGATTCTCTGTCTTAAACAGTTCATTAAAAATGAGTAATTCTTTAAGGCTTCATATTTTAAGACTTTCTGAAATTAATTATAATAGAATTAAAAACTTGCCTGTCAACTCCACCAGTTAGTTTCCTGAGATACGCGTGGAACGAGATATGTTTCACGTTTTGTTCCTTAAGATACACTTCGTCAAACGGTTCGAGAGGCGAGCAATGAACACAACAGGCATTCACTCCATGACGACAGCTACAAGAAAAAGAAGAGTGAGCTGGTATTCACGAACGTTTTAAATTTAATGATTATGATACCTACAATTTTTCATCTCGTTTACGCTGTATTTTTCCATCTAGTTTCCACAACTGCTGATCGACTTCATCTTCGACAACGCTTGTAAGAGAACGAGATGAATTTGGTACTATAGGAGCCTGAGAATTGCGACTGGTGCCGGGGCTTACTTCCATTGGAGTCACTTCTATTAGAATTTTATCATACATTAATTAAAACTATGACAATATAATATACTACTTATGTATTTTCTTGTGGACTAAAAAATTTATTAACTATGTATTCATTTTTTAAATTTTTATATGATGTAATTCAAGAATTTGGTATATATATTTTTTGTATTTCTACCTGAGGTAATGCTATTAGAGGAACTGCTAGTGGATGGACCATCCCAAGGTAGCCTGCCGTTAAGAGATGCAAAATATACCATATCTCCATGAGACAGACCCAAATCTGAGATTGTTTTACTACGTGTCGATATAATTTCATCTTGGAAATTTCGTTGCTTGAATAGACCAAATCCATAGCTTTGAAGATCAAAGGCTTCGTAAATCTAAAAATTAAAAAGCGAATTATATTAGTAGGATTCGTTTAACAATATAAATCGTAAATTATTTCTATTTGTTCTGAAGATAAAATTTTATAATTATTTAAATCTTATTTCGAATGTTTCCATTTTTTTCAAGCCCATATTCCTAAAATGTCATAAATTCTACAGTTTAGAAAAAGTGAATTCTTTGATTATTATTAATTTACGAAGAAACATTTTTAAAAAGTTATGGGATATTCAGGACCGCAGATTATTTCGCATGCGTGAAATGTTAGAGAAGTGTCGCATCTTGGGGTTAAAGTTTATTTTGCTCATAATAAACTAATTTTGCATATTTTCAGAAGATAATATTACAGGAAAAAATTTTCAGTAATTAAAATATAAAGCACTCATATTTTAGAAGCATTTTTCAGTCAATTTGCATTAAATTTGAAAGACTAAAACATAATTACAGTCCAAAGACTTCAGAATTTTTCCCAACATTTACCTTCAAAGGATAATTTATTAAATTAGTTATTTTTAACCCCTTCTCATATTCAATCACGCCATAATCATAATTGTATAATTCTGCATACAAAATTTAAATACAATAACCAAGTTCCATAAATAAAGTTTCTGATTTGATTTTTATGTAATAATAATAGCATTCTAGAATATTACAAACCTTATCGAAGAGAGAAGTAACCGCGTCACAAGGATTCACTTGAATCCTTTTCGTACCCTCTGGCGATTGTACTCTCAAAGTCTGTAAAATATAATAAAAATTACTTCTCGATAAGAAAAGAAAAAAAAAGAGAAAGGATTATTTTACTTAAAAATTTTTGTAGAGTCATCATGTCAAAACAAAACGGACGCATAGTAATTTTTGGAAGCATCGTTTCTACAGCAACCATGCTTGTAGGAAACCGACGCTTTCTACAGAAACGAAGCTTCATCCATATTTTTGTGGAAAATTACAATGCAGATATAAGGTGCAACTTATCTGCAGCATTATTGTGATGCTCAGAGACATTTTAGAGTAATGGAAATAACAGTGCTTTTTACTTACAATTTGCTTGGATTTTGACATTTCGCCGGTGTTCGTCCAGCATCAGCTGTTCAAGTTGTTCTACTTTTCTGTTCAAACTTAAGACCGCCAAAATCCCTAGGCAGGCGCGTGAAAATCGTGGAAATTTGTCAAAGAAATTGTCGAGTCAACTTGTCAAACCTAACCTCCACGTTGAAGGAAAATGGTAAGTCTCATTCAAGATTTCACTAGCTTTCCACCAATTCTTCACGTATTCACTATCTCTAAAAAAGATCGCGAACTTAATTCGCAAATAAAAACAATAAATTGATAAATGCAGATTGAAGAATTCACCCCGAAACGTTTACTTTCGTTTGCACACGAGTCCTTTGCAAACTAAGGAACTACTGCTACTGACGAAGAACGCTTTTAGAGTGAAGGTTGTTGACTAAAGAGCAATTGCTATGGTCAGAATCATGTAGTACGACACATCGCATTGTTGATCGCATCCCTTCAAATTTGTAGCTATCTAAGTGAAACACTTGACAGACAACTATTGTCTATTATTATATGAAATACCTAGTATGTATTAGAGAAATTTTGCTAGGTAATCGAACCCCTAAATTGAGCTACCGGCGATGCAGCTCTGTACGCATGGTTAAATATTTTTCGGAGTCGTTGGCACCCTATCAAAAAAGCGTTTTCCCTTCGATTTTTATTGTTATCCTTTTAGTAATATAACAATTTTATTTTTAACAATATTATTTTGATAATATGACAATATAACACCCACAGGATGACTTGTTTCTTTATGTACACTCATAGTTATAGGCCATTCAGAAAACCGGAAATGACTATTTTTTTTAAATTTTTAATAGAACAACTTATGCATCTATTCAATTTCGATTAATATTTTGAAATTATGGAGCAAGAAAATATCTAATTCAAATATTTTTCAAGCAAAATGAAAAAATCGAATTTTGAAATTAGATTTTGAATTTTTCGTTTTATGCAAAAAGTATCGAAATTAAATATTTTTTCGCTCTGTATGCAGTCTTATATTTGAAAAAAGATTAACGCTACAGAGCGAAAAAATATTTATCCTTAATTTTCCTTGAGTAAAATGGAGAATGGAATTTGGAGTTTAATACTTGAATCCAACGCCCTTAGAAATTAACCGATTTTGGAACTAGGCTTTCGACCTCATATAAATGAACCTTTTTTTTTAATCTTTTGAAATTTTTTTAATATTATATTACTATCTTCTTGAAATTGCATAAAATCTTCAGAGGATGCTAGAAATTCAAATTTCTGCTCTGTGGGGCCCTTTTCTGTGTACAATTGAACATTCTCAATTAAAGGTGCAAATATTTGGAAAAAATGTTGTTGCAAAAAATGAAATTGTTATATTGGCCCTAAAGTGGGAGTGGTAACTCGCACGATCCTCTGATTTACCTCCGGTACCACTGATACCATTTCTTCTTGCCAAGAACGATCACCACGCCGTTCTCTCAACTCTCAAGTCGCGCTGATGAGAAATTCGCTGCATTTGCCAGACAGAGGCGATCTAGTAAAGCACACACCGCAACCCTTACGACGTGTATTATCGTGGTGAACGCGTCTTAACTACATCCATAGTTACCCCGTTCTATCTATACTTAAACTCAAGCCAGCTGTTCTTTCTAACGTCCACCTGTTGTTACATCTTTTGTGAATGAGAACAGGAAGAAGTTATAACTGGTTATAGATAGGTACGTACTACTTCCGGTATCTGCTTGCAATAACAAAAAGATGCAGATTGGATACTTCCGAGTGACGCGGAACTTTTACCCCACCTCAGGAAAGTATCCACCCGCTCCTACTTTCGGTTGTACTCAAAATATAAAAAAATATAATATATACTGCTTATACCCAAAAAAAGTGAGAAATGTTTAATGTTCAAATAATCTTCTTTTATGCATATCTCATTTTTCTTTGGATTTTTTTCAGAAATTGAAATTATATTATATGAAACTGGATGTTTTCTAAATTTAAGAAGTTTTAGTTTGAATGCATCGGAATATCAATTTGAATGTTTCAACGAAGCAATTTCTAAATATTGAAAAAAGATTAGTTTGGATGCTGCCACTTAAAGCTTCAAAATAAACTTTAGAAGTTCATTTATTATAATAATAGTAGTGAGTTTAGTCCCTTTGTTCAAATTAATATTAATAAATTAATAATTGTTTATCTGAGAGCGAATTTTATAATTTATGACACTTCCTCCAAACTTCTTTGGAAAACATGGCACCAAACTAAAAATAAACAAATATTTTTTTCATAGAATGTTGTTGACAAAACAGGCCGAAATCGTAATATCTAAATCAAAATTAAAGAATTTTTTTTTATAAAGCTTTTACTAAAAAGAAATATATAAAATTGCTAATATAGAATTGTATTAGTACAGTTTTTCCTTTTCATTTTTTGAAATTCCGATAATATTCTGTAAATATTCTTCCCGAAGAGCTTGGCAAGTTTCCATTTTAAAATCCAGTTTAGGATTTGGGTTAATTACTAATTATGTGACATATTATTTCCGTACTTTCTCCTAATTCAATATTTTAAAATTAATTTCTGAAACTTACAATTTTAAGAAGGTATTTTAAATTAATGTTAAGAATACTCTCCAAATCCCACTTTGAAATTAAAAGAAATGTAGGAAATTAAAAGTATGTCTGCATTTGTATTTTCAATTTCACTCAAATATTTAGGCAAATTTATAAATTAATAGCTTTCTATTTTGATCGCTTTAGATTTAATTATTGGATTCGAAATTTTTAAATAAAATTTTCTACAATTTCAGTTAACTTTTACATGAATTAACTATTTTCCAAAAATAAATAAACCTCATTTAAAAAAACAGTTCAAGGACTCTATAATTACATAATAAAGTATAGACGTTTTTAACAAATTAGCATTGAAAACCTTTACTTTTCCTTCTTTTTTTCAATGGCATATAAACATATACTATTTTTACTGTGAAAATAACTTGATGTGAAACATTTCTGTATTTTTCAATAGGATCATTGTGTTTTCGCAATCCAATCTTGTTTTTGTGGGTGTAAAAATTTACGCGGTATTTCTGCTGGATCAAAGCCAATTAATATCTGTTTAAGAATCGAGGAAACAAAGAAACAAGAAATTTTCGTTTATGTCAAAGAACGTTCTTCTTGTTTTTTGTGTTTCCTATTTTAAATCCATTAAACTAAAATGTTATTTTTTTCAGGCAGAAAATATGGAGAATGCGGACGAAATGGGAACGACTGTGGAGCTTTATGTCTATGACCTAACGAAAGGAGCAGCAGCACTGATGTCTGAGCTTTTAATAGGTGAGCTTAAAAAATTGATAGGGAGTGAGAAGAAACAAAAAAATAAAGTGGCGTCATAAGGATAGGTATAAAAAAACATTTTCTTTACGACGTCGTTCTACGTCAGTTTCTTTATATCCTCTTCACTGAGTCATTCTTAAAGATGTACCTAAATGAACCACAATTCTACTTTTCAGGTACATACAGAGCTTTTAAGCGTCATTTCGCGACACTGCCAAATTGAACAAGTCTCAAATAGAATCATAGTTGCCAAATTCTGGGATAATTTTAGCTACCTTTGTCCGTATCAATTATTTAATTATAATTACGAAGCGTCTGATTTTATATCAGGGTAAGATTTTGTAGACAATGTTACAAATGACGAGAACTAAGTTGCTCCACTAACAAAAATGAGTGGTTGAATACATTATCATCAAATATTTTAGTTGGAGGAAGATCAGGAATATTTTATCCTCTATAACAGAACAAAGTAAATGGAACAGAGAGATTTAGAAATCATTCGTGTGGTACTCTAAAATTAGAGTACTCTATGTACTATAATATATTCTACGATTAGTAATGTTACTAGAATAGAATATACCAACAAAATTAGAGTCTTATTTAAAAAGAATATTCTATCTATTGCACTTCACTTATATAGAAAAAAATTTAATTGCTGTAGTAATTAGAATATAGATAACGATTTTAGATAATGATCTTTTCGAAGCACTTTACATTACAATTTTTTAAAATTCTTAACAGAACCAAATTGTTAAATATATAATTGATATATACGAAATGAATAGGTAATCAACAACTATAATTTATTTGCTTTCGAGTCAATTAATCAAGATCCAATCATGTTATTGTCCGGCTGGTGCAATGGCACACGCGTATCATTACCGTGTGGGATTCTATAGTTAACAGACGGAGCGAAGGTGCGAATTCCGATATCCACGACAGCTGTTATAATTTATATGTTTGGCATACGCGAATGTCGCGGAAGCGTTTGAAAATTGCAGGGAACTGCGTAGAATTATGGTAAAATGTACACCAGACAAGTTTTATCCAAGGTTCGTTCGCCGCAAATATTATTTTAGAACAGGCCGATATATTTCACGTGATATTAATAATGCATAGTTAAGGCAATAAAACTCACTACTTTACTGATAAACTTTTTCACGTCCTAAAATTATCAAAAACTGTTTCCATGAGTTTTATTTCAGAAGAATATTTTAAACGTTAAAAGTTTTTTTAAAGTGTTGTATTTTATGTTGACTAAATGACAATTAGTGTCAAGTCTGGAATTTTTTGAAGATAGATGTTTAACTATTATTTATAATCATTTAAAAATCTCTAGTAGAGCTTTCGGTCAAAGGGAGGTTTCTGACCCTCTCTTCTCAACTAAAGAAGATAAATATATCCGAGATAGTGTCTCTGGAAGTTAGTACCGTGAACCAAGATAAGTTATTTCTCGCGAGACGAGAGTCAACGAGCCCAGGAGAACTGCAATAAAAACGAGGCATCCGTGGATCCACTTTGCTATTTCCGCGATGGAAAGTGGGTCGAAACCAGACCGAAACCATCTTCTGGGTGTCCCTACATTCTCTCTTAATTGTAAAAATGCTACTACATTTCTCAACATGATGTATTCATATATGTATATACATATATATACGTGTCTTAAATTCGACGAGTACTTGTTTCGATTCATCTACAATGGGCAGGTATCCAAAATCAGATTGCAAACACACTCAAGATTTTGGAAGCACGTGCACACTATTGCTAGAAAGTAAAAAAGCGAAATTTCTAGTCTTCTGTTTCCCCCTTTTTATAGAAGTCCTCTTTTTATCCCTTTTTTTAAAAAACTAAATTCTTTTGAATTCACTCATCAAGTCATTTGAATTTACTTTAATTCAAATAATTTAATTTTGCAACATAATCAACATCTAGACTGTATTCAAGTCATAAACGAAAGATTTGCGAGATTGCAACAAATTTAAAGGTGCATTTTCTAGGCCTATTATGCAAGTATGATAAATTGTAACTTGATTTATGACTGGAGTTAAATTTGGAATCCTATTCTCCCCGTTTACAAGAAAACTGGGTTATACAACGTCTTTATCTGTAGACTTAGGAAAGTAGATTTCAAAGTTAGTAGGGTACCAAGGGGATCATTGTTTTGTTATCAGTCGGGACTCCAATAAGACCTGACAAACCTCGCAATCTTTGAAAACTCATGGAATTTTGAGAAAAGTAACTGGAATTTCTTATTTGAAGTTTCTGTTATTTTGAAAGCTTCGAAATTAACTTCATTCACTTTGGAAGAGTTATAGGTCAAAATATTGTTTAATTACCAATGTTTTATATTTCAAACGCTTTCAATTTAAAATTGATTAACTTCAAAAGATTTTAATTTGATGATATAAATTGGACAAATTTATTTATGTAACAATAAAACTGATTCATTTTGTATTTTTGCACAGGTCGTCATTTGGATGGAATATGGCACACAGCAATAGTTGCATATGGTCGAGAATATTTCTTTGGGCCAAGCGGAATACAAAGCGTAAGACCTGTGAGTATAAAATACATTAAAGTCGTCTACCTCCCACAAGGTTTTACTATATCTATCTTATAAAGTGATATGAAAGTATACTGAACATCACAGATTCTTTCTTTTATTATTTCTAGTCTCCTGAACTAGAGTTTCATTAAATATTTATCTGGAATCCTCAGTAAGCCTACTATCCCGTTTCCAAATCAGTTTATAATTAAATTAAAATTCCAAAAGTATTTATATTATATTAGATAATGCCTATAATTTAAAATTGTCCTTTTCCAATGATCACTGATTTAAATCTGCAAGTGGTCTTTAGTATAAGAGGATTTTCTACATCATCAATATGTGATGATATTCATGTTTAAACAGATGGCACCACAAGATGCAAGAAAGTTTTAAATCTGTGTTTAAAATTCTTTCGAAGAACATTGCCAATCAAATTATAATGATGATCAATTTATTAATAATTGATTAATTCTTCTGTAATAGAAGGCAATCATCTCATTTAGTGAATTTCAATTCACGTCATATTCAATTTGAAAGAATTGAAGAATCTCAAAACCTACATCAGTCTAGGAGACAAATAATCCGACTAAATCAATTCAAACGAATTTCTACGAATCTACAAATCAAGCGTCTAGTTAATGATCTTGTTATTTTCTTTGAAAACCTGAGAAAGTTCTTGAAGCCTCCTTGAAGGCTTTAAACTTAATGGTCAGGGAAAATGAAAAATTGGTCAAGGTAAAGTCAGGGTATTTTAAAAGTGTAGTTTTGTTTTCTGGACTTTCAATTGAAATAGAGGCAAAAGATTCGCTATGTCACCACTTTTACTTGGATGTCAAACAAGCTTGGTCAATCTTATGCAGCAAGTCCTGCGACCCAAGCGTGAGTGGTTTCTACATCGAGAAATCTAGTCATCGGCTCGGGCCATACGATACTCGAAGCATAGGGGGTACTAAATTTGGTCGGTGGGTTACTAAAAATAAAGCTACTCTGGGTCTATCTACTCTCACAGAGCTCTCTTTCCCATCTCATACTTTCCTGGCCAGACTCTCCACAGGCGAAAGCTACCGGTAGGTTCAACCGGTATACCTTGAATCCTTCATCTCTCCTGCCCTGACCTGGTGTCACCACCACCACATCACTACCACGTACCAGAAACGCGACTTAGAGACCTCTTCCATCGCTACCACCTTTATTACGAACCGCACTATTACCAACTGGCAGTGCTATTCACATAATATGTGACGTCAGAGCTTAACAAGTAAAATCATCCCTAAAGTGCGCGAGTGTCAAGGATATCTCTCTGCTATTTCATTATTGTGTTTTTCTTCATAATTTTATCCAAATTCAACTTGTGCGAAGAGTGATAAAATTTGCAGAGATTTTAGTAACTATAGCTTCCAATATAGTTTAAGCTAAAAATTATGTTAATGATCATTTGATGATTAACACATTTGAAGAAGGAAGTGCTACTCAAGAACTCCAGTCTACATGAATATATGTTCGGATAATCTCATAAAAAATTTGTTTGTTTGAAAATAATCTTAGAAGAAGTGAGTACAGCCTTTAACACTGGTGGCAATTCCCTTTTTAAAAAATGTCTTTTATTATTTAGTTAGTTCAAGATTCTTTTAGTTTCTCAGATTCTCGTTTGAATCATGAAGTTTATTCTTGGTTTCACACTAGGAAAAGACCGAATCTCTCGAACTTCCAGATGAGATGTTCTAATTTTAGACTTCACGTTAAAGTCAAATTCTTCGCGTCGCACTATTGACAACAGCTTCATTGAATATTTTCGAGAGTGATTCCTCGGTCAGAGAAATTTAACTAGAGCATTAGGTTGATTGAAATTTAATTTGAAAGGTTTACAATTTTAGTTAGAATTTATCCTAAATCTTTGTGAATTGTGTATTTTTAGGGAGGCACAGAACTACGTGAACCGGAGAGAGTAGAAAAAATTGGTGAAACTTATCTACCATACTCAGTTTTCTTGGAATACATCAACGGACTAGGCACATCCAATTTTGCGTATGTATTCAATTTGAATAAAATATTTACGTGGGTGTATTAAAAGAAGTGGGATATTTTGTTTATACTGTTGATTCAACGTGATATTTTTGTACTTCCGTTGCAGACCCGGCACTTATCATATATTTGAACGTAACTGCAATTCCTTCACGGATGAAGTAAGCAATTTCCTCGTAGGCACTGGTATTCCAAAGTACATCCTAGATCTTCCAGAAGCAATTTTACAAACGTAAGTAGAAATAATAATGAAAAATAGAAAACAGATGAAAAATAGTTTTGAAATTCAAAGTAACATATTCTTGATTTCTTTATAGTCCCATTGGACAATCTTTGGCTCCTTTAATAAGTACTTTGAGCAACGGCGCAAGTGCTGGTTTCACAGTTGGTCAAAGATTTGTTGAAGCAAGGATTCAAAGAGAAGAATCGCCTGAATACCAACTTCTGAATACAGCCATCGAGGAAGCCAGGTGTGTATATTGGTATTTAACAAAGTTTTGATATTAACTAACCTTTAGGGTTTAAATATTGCTATTGGAGTTTATGTGCTAGCCATAAAATGCAATCTTAATTTTATCCAACATATATATTAGAACTCGGAATATTCTAAAGTTAGAATTGTAATTCCTAAATCTTAAAATGAATCTTTCAGACTAAACTCGATTGCTTTAGAAGAGAAAAGAAACGTGATAAACGAGAAGTTAGCAAAAAAAGAGCGAAAGAAGAAAAAGAAGAAGAAGGAAAAGAGGGAAAAGGGAGCTAAGGAAAGTGGAAGTGAAAGCAACAGTACAGGTCTGAGCAATTGTTGCACAAGTATGGCAGATAGCGAAGGTATGTAACAATAAATAATATGATTAGGTATCTATAATATTTAAATAATTTTATATCTTGAATTGCAGCAGGTGCAATGAGTGAGGTACAACCTCGAAATGGCGATATGGGATCAGA
Organism: Synergus japonicus; assembly: GCA_900474275.1. Taxonomy (NCBI): domain Eukaryota; kingdom Metazoa; phylum Arthropoda; class Insecta; order Hymenoptera; family Cynipidae; genus Synergus; species Synergus japonicus. Next base: position 167,977 of record UCOH01011366.1, on the reverse strand, counting down.
GATGCTACCTTCAGAGAGAGTTCTGCAAATGGAAGAGGATGAGAGACGAGAACAAGATGAAATCAAGAAACAAAGAGATCCCCCAATCGTATTCAAAGATCTCGTAAATCTCAAAGACGAATTTGAGAAGCTGGGTAAACTTTTAGATGGAAAGTTGAATGATAATGAACGGGCAAACCTCGATGAATTATACCAATACGTGGTGGAAAACGAAGGTTCATGGGCTTTGGGTGATAACTTCCTTAACTTTGTCGGTCAGTGTTATTCTTCATAAAACAAAATATAATATCATATGAGAAAAATAATAAATACTCAAATCATAATTGTTCTCTTTATCCTGCAGGACGAATCCTTTACGACAAATCTTTGGAACCTGCTGTGAAAACTACACTCCTCAACATCCTTTCCGTTGCTGCTCTTAAGGATGATGTGATTCTACTTTTGCATCAGGACAGAAGAGACCACACGATCATGAATTACGCCTATGATATCGATCGACATTCGCCAGAAGAACAGTTACCACTCGCACAATTCGTTAGTATAATATGATTAATCAAATTGAATGACATCAATAAAAAAAATTCAATCATAATTCTTAATTGCCTTTCAGCTAGCAAATATGTTCGAGAACCTTAGTAGTTCGGAATGGCTGCTCTACATCTCTGAATGGCAACATCAAAACCAGAATATCAGCAATATTAGGGTAACAACTAAAGTGGCGGTGCATTCGCTGCTATCGGAATCGCCGGAAATGCAAGCGAGAGGAACTGCCATAATTCATAACTTAGCCTGCAAGGAGGTAAAAACTGTGGTCTGTATCCCTATCAAATTAACCGCTATGTCAAGTTGAGCACGCTTGCTTACGTGAATAACGATTTATACCGATAAACTTTGGGTCAACGATGTGATCGAAAAGTCTCTATTCTTTAATTAGAAGTGCTGCCTTTCGTTGATTAAGCTTTAACTGAAATTCTATACTGCCAACACTATCTGCCTTGAATTAAACTGCTTCTGATGGCCTCTTTTATAAACAACCATCAGATTATTTTAAAAATCGGTCCGTAAAAGGATAGAAATTTTATAAATAATTTTGTGCAACTAAAGATTTTGAATTTACTTCTTTTTTATTTACCAATCAAAAGTTAATTACTAATTTTGATGTTATCCTCTATTAATGTATTAAAAAGAAAAAAGGGAAATAGAATTGAACTTAAAAATCTAACAAATCGTAGTCAGATTGACTAAAAAAATAAAATAAAATTGTTCACGATATTTTTTTTATATCTCATAAAATTTCTTTTTCTCATAACTCTATTTTCGTATTTGCCACATAACATTTCCCCAATTTAAAAAAAATCAATGGGAGTTTGCAAATCCAAAACATGAGCACCGAACGAATACTTTTTCAGGGATTAAATGCTATTTTTCAGAAAATGCACAAAAACAAAATACTACGGCAACTTTTACCAAAAGGCAGCATTTCTAAGGTACCTGTCCAAGTTTTAAAACCTTTTATATTCGGGGGTAAGTCGTTATTCAGTAATTATTTTCGGCAAAATGAGTCAAAAGAAAATGCAGTGTCGCATCTCGAAAAGACGGACAATTAGCAACCATTCCAAGCTTATATTACACCATTGATCATTTTTTAATTCTATAATTTGATTAGGTGTTCGATGATGTTGCTGTGGAATTAACGATGGCTCTTCTTCAATTTTTCAATGGGAACCCCAATGAAGAGCAACTTTTTGCCTGCATGAAGGCACTCGCTCGTTTTACGCAAATCAGTGGACAGGAAGTGCCACAACTGATACAAATGATTGGTCCCGAACCTAATAAGTTTCGCGGAACGTCCCAGAGGGTGGACCAACTCATCGACCAAATCAACAAAAAATTGCGTTAATTTAATCTAACGGATGACGTCAGATTCGTTTTGGTCAATTAGAAATTTTTTATATAAGTATTTATTTACAGTGATAATTTTAATATTATCTTTATCTCTTCTTTTTATTTTTCATTTTATATTTATACATATTTTCGGTAGAAAAGCCAATACCGATTATTAATTCTTGAAGCATCCTTGATTTTTGAAAATTTTTAACTTCTAAATAACAGAAATTTTGTATTGGGTAATTTAATTGTTTATATTTTACACATCTAACAATGGGTGCAATAAATTAACTAGTTGCTCAAGCAGTGCCCATTTTTCTTTTTTTTTTATCTCGCTCAGAGTTTGTACAAAGTATTTCGTGTACGTATTGATCGTACATTTGTAATTAGCCTCAATGTAAAAGGTCTTTGAATTTAGTTTAGCAAATATATAAAATTAAAGTCTAAGCTGTATAAATACAGATTAAAGGTGCAATAAATTTCTTGACAGTGAATATAAGCATTACTTTTTTTCATATTCCTATCAATATTCTTCAACTTTTTATAATACACAATGATTTGACTCTCTATCTCAGTGTCACGGTGATTGTGACACTGTGTAAAGGCTAATTTATTTTATAAATAGATAGTCTTTTTTAAAACCTAACTGTTAAATTTATCTCAATTCTGTTTAAAACATTTTCACTTCAAGTTAAAATACGTATTATTGAAGCTATTCACAATTACCGGTTCAAACTCCTGAATCTTTTATATTCCTATTTTATTTCAAGTTTACAACTTGATGAGCATCTTTATCAGATTGTCAACATGTTTGCGTTATAAAAAACAGGCAGCCAGAAACATTTGTTTTCCAGTAATTTCCTCCGTTTACAATTAGCTTTCAAGATAACGCATCAAGCAATCATGATAACTTATAAAGAACTTTCATTAGAGTAAAAGTAGGGACAAAACTTTAGTCTCGAATTGTCGGACGTGTGGCGAAATTGCACCCAGCCGGGACTCGGGGTGAATTGGCCCTTTTGACCATTCTCATTGAAAAATATAATTATTATACCAATTTAAATTATCATTTTATTTGCATTTCAAAATGGCCTCAGTCGGTCTGAAAACCTCGAAAAAAGATCTAACAAAAGACTCGTCAGAGAATAGAAATAATTTTTGTCACCGATATGTTCCGATATTGAATTGGTTACCTAAATATTCAAAATTTCAAGCCTTTTCAGATTTCATTGCTGGAATTACGTTGGGTCTAACAATGATTCCGCAAAGTATCGCTTACGCTGCCCTTGCGGGACTTCAACCTCAGGTGATATCAATTAATTAATTTACTTCAATTAACACATTAATTGAAAAGCTATCTTAAAAATTTAGAATGTTCAAATGACGTAAGTTCTGATAATTAATTTTATATTTTATCATCATTTATCGGATATATCAGAAGTTAAGATATGTTTGTATCGTTGTTAAAATTTATTTTGTATTAGAAGAATTTAATAAAAATTCGCTTGAATTGGTAAAATAAAGTAATGAAATTATTGTGAAGTTGCATGAGTTCTGGTGCTCTTTAAATAAGCACTTTTCTTCTTTTGTTAAGAATTATTGTACGAAAAATATTTGCAGTATGGACTTTACTCGTCTTTTTTGGGAGGCTTCATTTACGTATTATTTGGAAGTATCAAAGAGGTATCAATTGGATCCACGTCTCTCATGGCAATTTTAGTCATACAATATACAAGAGATATGCCTCCAGATTTTGTAATACTCTTAGGTTTTTTGGCAGGATGTGTTGAATTGACTATGGGATTTCTTGATTTAGGTGTGTATCCCATAAATGCAAATGTTATCTACTAAAGAAAATTACTCTTTTGTAAGGTTTTCGCACCCCATTTTTTCTATCGTATCCGGGAAAATTTACTTGAAATGTAAAGAATGCTCAGCTATGTTATAAATGCAATCTCATAGGAGATAATAGCACTAACTATTTTTCATCATTGCATCTCGCAATTCAAGTGATGATCCCAAAAAACAATTTGAAAAGTAAACATGCAAAAACCTCCCTAACGAGAGTATAATTTTCTCTTTATTAATTATTTTTTTAAGGATTTTTGGTGGATTTCATATCGATACCTGTAACTTCTGGATTTACTTCCGCCACATCGGTCATTATAATTGTATCTCAATTACAACGTTTACTTGGTATAAAATACAAATCTAAGAACCTCCCCGACAGAATTTTTAAACTGTTTCAAAATATTGGCAACTTGCGAGTGAATGATACAATTATGGGCGTATTTTGTATTACATTGCTTTTGATGTTGAGGGTGAGTAGATATCTTTTTATTAATCGTTATGTGTATTAAAAAATTGAGGCAAATTTATAACAATTACAGAAATTGAAAGACATTAAACTGAATTCTAAAAACGCTGCTAGAAATAATCTGTTCAAAAGAATATTTTGGTTTTTTTCCATTGGTCGAAATGCTTTAATTGTTTTGGCATCGACAATTTTAGCATACCACTTGTATTTTGCAGGATATCAGCCATTTGTTCTCACAGGTTTGCAATAAATTGCAGTTAAATCAAATATAATAAAATTTTAATTTAGTTTAAATAATAAAAGATTTTAAAAACAGATATGTTTAATTAGGCGAGATCAAATCAGGATTGCCTCCTCTCCAACTGCCTCCTTTTTCTACACAAGTTGGCAATCAGACATACTCATTTGTGGACATGTGTTCTCATTTGGGCTCAGGAATTATTTTTGTTCCACTCGTTGCAGTTCTAACAAATGTAGCTATAGCTAAAGCTTTTGGTAAGAATCTAGTTGAAAGTCATTTTCAGTTTCATTAAAATATTTTAAGTTTCAAATATAACTAATAATAAATTACTTTAGCAAGCGGTGCATTGGTTGATGCCTCCCAGGAAATGAGAACTTTAGGTATTTGCAACATATTAGGTAGTTTCGTATCTTCTATGCCAACTTGTGGAGCATTTACGAGGAGTGCAGTAAGCAGTGCTAGTGGTATTCAAACACCCTTAGCTGGTATTTATTCAGGTACTGCTTTAATCAACATTTTTATAAATGAATTAACATTCTTTTATCATTTCGCTCTTTAAGCTTTGAAATAGTTTAAAAGACTGTTATGGATTTAATTTTGTTTGTATTTCTCTTAGGTACTATGACGCTTCTGGCGCTTAGTTTTTTAACACCATATTTTTATTACATCCCACAATCAACTCTCGCTGCGGTACTGATAAGTGCAGTCGTTTTCATGATAGATTTCCAAATTGTAACCGTGCTTTGGAAAGGAAATAGTTAGTATTTCTTCTGTAAAAGGAAGAATTTTATTAATATATGAAGCAAGCTGAATAAGTATACTAAGTACACAATAAATTACTTTTTAGGGCGAGATGCTATAGCAACTTGCGGCACGTTTGCAATAAGTGTTATTTACAATGTAGAAACCGGCTTACTTCTTGGAACTGTTTGCAATATGATTTATTTATTGTATCTATCAGCCAGACCAAAAATTGATGTAACGGAGTGTAAGGTGTTTAAAAAATTTACTTGAAAACCGCTCTAAATATTTTACATCCAGAAAACAGGATTATTATTCAGAGAATAACTCAATACGAAAATTTATTTGAATTCAAATTGACATTTCAATTAGTTTATAGTGTTCTGAATAACGATTTTTAAAAACTTTTATGCAGACAAACTTGGGAGACACGTATATTTTGGTAAAACCCGAAGTTGGCTTATTTTATCCAGCGGTTGACTTTATGACAAAAAAGGTATCAGAACTTGCCGACAATCAATCCAGCAGGGAGATCCCACTAATTATTGATTGCCAGCGATTTAAAGGGGTCGACTACACAGCCGTAAAAGTTATTATTATTTTTGTTATTTTGTCAAATATTTGACATATCATTATGTACCTACATCACTCTTAAAATAATTTTTTATTACAGGGTGTGGAGAGACTTTTAAAAGAATTTAAAGAGAAAAATAGACAACTGTGGTTTTTAAATGTCAGTCCAGCTATAATGAAAACTATTGGCATCCTTGGTGAAATTGAATCCTTTCAAATAATCGACAATGAAGAAAATATCATCGAATATTTCCAGAATATACGTAAGATATCAGATTTTTATTTTTAAAAAGCAAATAGAATTTCCATTTTTTAAGGTTATTATTAATGATCTTCAAAGTTTATTAGTAATTTGTGTAATCATGAAATAAATATTTTTAGGGGAGGCACCGGACATCAGTAGAAGCGTTACTGTTCCTCTATTTAGCCAATTGCAAGAAAAAAATAATTACAAGGAAGACAGCTGTGATGAGATTAAAGATAAAAGTACGTCGCATCCAGAAGAAAGATTATTACTGATTGCAGAGCACACTGTTGGTATCGCTACTGATAATTCTCCGTCAATAAATAATACTCAATCGCGAGACGAAAATCATGAAACGGAATCAAGTCGTCTGTAAAATAGAAAAAGAACTTTTTAATAAATATTATTTTATTTATTTTTAAACTTAATTTAATATTTTTACCTATTACGCTTTTGATTTATATTATATTTCTAAATGTGAATTAGTTAAAAATGATTAATTAAAAAACCAAAAGTCACAAATTTATATAATTATAATTTAACTAATTTTCATTAAAACATTAATTAATTAAATTGACAAATAGAAACAAATTAATTAGAGAAGTAATAATTCTCTTTTCTTATGTTTATGAATTTGAACTTAAATGGAAAGAAACAATCGATTAATAGATGTTCGATTTAAATCGCAAATACAGCTAACTTCACTCAAGTCGCTGTCGTCTGCAGGGTTTGCAGTCGTCTGTAGTCTTTTTCACATTTTTGTTATCAGTTTATTATGAATTTTCATTTTTAAATAATTGATAATACAACAATACAGGTAAGACATTTTTAATGATATTATGTATTTAAATATTATTAATATTATCAACTCTTTACGAGTTTGCAATTAGAAATATAAAACTTAACCTCCACGATTTTAAAATCGCACTGACCTCGCACTAATTGTTTAATTTTGGATTTACATATTATTATTATTAACATTAAAAACACTGGAAACTTATTTTGCATTAAAAAGTTATTCCTAACTAAGTAAACACAAAAAATTTCCAAGTAATTACATTTATAAAAATGTACAACTACAATCAAAGCTACAATCCACAAATTATTTGATTATTAAAAGTTTCTATTTATTCTTTTCATAATTGTAAGACCCATAATTTATTGTAGGTAGATGTAATTTTTGAAGAAAATAATAAGCTCAATTATTTTTTTCAGAATGAGTAAGTACGTGAATCTAATAAACGTAAAGACGAATTACGCTAAACGTATGAGTCGCCTGAGCAACAGGATTTTTGGAGAAGTAGTCAGAGAAACACCCTTGCCTTCTATGAAAGTAGTCAAACTATTCAGTGAAAAGCCCATAAATAAAAGGCCGGAGATTGTAGAATATTATCCACGTCTCAGAGAAACTCATTTATTAATGAAGAATCTACGATGGTACGGTCTTTTCAGAGATGAGCATCAAGATTTCAAGGAGGAATATAAGCGACTAAGGATGCTTCGTGGTAAAGAACCATGGGTAAAAGGAAAAAATAATAAGAAGGAAGAGGATGATTAAATGATTTAAATTGTTAATTTATATAATCTTAATTTAGAAATAAAACTTAATTCAATTAATATCATTTTATCTTCAAAATTTTTTTCAAAAAGAAGCCTATCTGCACACAATGTGTAAACATAAAAGGTAAAACATCAAAATATACGTGGAAAAAAAAGGTTTTACAAAAGCATTGGAAAAAGTAAATTCCTCGAAAGTAAATGGCAAAAGATCATCAATGTCTTCTGGAGACTCAATTTCTGAACTACCCATTTCTTCCATATTATTCTTTTGTGCACCAATTTCTTGATATTTTTGTAGGTTCTCTTCTCGTTCCTTAATATTTCCGACGAGGATTTCATCGTTGCTTACAATCATCGTATAATCGTTAACATTATCCAATAACAGTGTCTTATTAATAGAAGTAGACGAAATTATCGATTGCTCTGCAATGTGCTGGGCAGAATCATTTTCTGTTTCTAAAATAAGATTCAATTTTCGGGCCTTTTCTAGTATTTCTGATATGTCTCCAGTATAATGCCTTTTGTTTAGTTGAGTGTTATTGGGAAAGCTGTCTGTATAAGTACCGCCTTGGGATTCATTGCACTCTGCGATCCTGATCCGAGATTTTTGACTATCCTCTGTTTTTTTCACCTTGATTATCAACTCGTATATCCACGATCTGTTCTAATCAAGGAATATACTTTAAAATTCAATTATTATGATAGTTGCATGATTTTAATGATATACTTAGTTGTTGAAGAATTTTAACATAAGGTTCAAAATTATATACCTGAATATACCAATGCCAAGATATGAAGGTAATCCGCCACAGTTCAATGAAAAGTTTGTCCAGGATGCTATTCCCAACAAAACCATTCTCTGATACTGATCTTCGCATACTACCGGCGTTCCAGGATTTCCAGCACATGCCTTCATATCTCCATCGGTTTCAACCATTGTACAGAAAACATTGGATAAACTTGCGTTTCCTTTGTGCATGTAAATACAATATTTCCACGCATTCAGAGCTACTCGGCTATACTGGATTGGTTTAGCAAACACTTTAGTAGAAGGCCCCACATAGCTCTGCCAGCCAAATATTAAACAGGATTTGTAGGTTTCGTCAAGTCTAAATGGCGCTATGTCCATAAAACGCAGCTTTGAATCGCACAAGTCAAAGGGTTCCACCAATTTCATTAGAGCGATATTGTGGTCATGGTCGTGAAAATGAACTTTATATTCAGGATAAATATATGCATGTAATACTCTTATAACTTGGAGGGATCCTGTTCCGTTTAAACCAACTGCTTGAAGTAAAATTGACTAGGATAAAATCAATGTTATAATTATGAAATCGATAAATTTTAAGTTTAAATGAAGAAATTTTGAACATAAAAAAAAATACTTGTCGATCAGTTTGAACACATTGAGCTGCAGTGAGTACCCAATCAGGAGAGATCAAAACACCACCGCACGGAGCGATTGTTTTAAACTGAATGAGCCAAGGAAATTGACCGTCTTGCACTCTCGACCCTATTAAAAAAATTGCACTGCATGCTTTGCAATTTATAAAAATTAAAAATAGTATGAACAAGGTTGACATGTTCTCAAAAGACAACTGTCAATATTTTTTCGTACCGTTACATACTTCAGAGCGTGACTTCGAATACGTGTTCTTTATAAAATTCTTAATTTAATAAAAGTTGAGAAAATAGATCTCTTAAACTGTAAAGCTTTATTTAAAATTATGGCACGATTTCAGAGAGTAAAAGAGTAAAAAAATGGAATAAATATCACGAAGATTTTTACAATTAAGAAAAAGAGAGTAATTTGTATCTAAATTTAATTTCCCAAGTCAAAATTCTTCTTTTGCATTCTTTGGTTTCTCTGAATCTTCAGTTTTACTTGAGTTTTTCTTGGTTTTTCGCTTGCTCTTCTTGTCTTCAATTTGACCATTGTCCCCTTTTTCTTTCAAACACGAATCATCCTTTCCTTTCAAAGCTCTATCAGAACACAAGTACCTAAAATTTTGAATTAAATGAAACTTTCGAATTCTTAAAAATTTGTTCACGAAAAAAAATGCTTTACATCTTTTAATATGATGCATTACAAATACAATTATTAAAGTCATTTATTACCTGGTGAGAGGAACTTTTCTCTGAGAATTGAAATACCACTCCTCGATATCGGATTCGTAAGCTTCTAATAACTCCTCGCATTGCGATTTAAGTGTAGTTATTTCGACAGAAGGATTGTCCCATAATTCATAAGGAATTCCTAATTCGACTTTCACCCCTTTGTCCCTAAAAAAATAAGGTTGCACATTAGTAAAATTATTTAAAGTAAATTCATAATTAGAGTAATAAAATGTTACCATACACAAGACCGTGAAGTGTTTTAAAAGTTTGACTCATTCCTTTAGCAAACCGATTGCTATCGCTGCGCTCTTTGTGGATGTTGTATTCCAAAATTCTGTCGCATAATTGATCTAAAGATTCGACTAAACGGAGTTCACTAAAATAATTAAATTATTTACAATTTTATTAAGTAGTATAATAAAATTTTTAATTAAATTACTGTAAATATAGGCAGAATATTTGTAATCTTACGATTTTACGTATTCCTTTTTCTTCTTGGGAGTGATATCATCAATAGAATAGCCTATTTCTAAGACATCATGCGTTTTTCCTGTTTCATCAAGACGAGCTTCTAGCTCTGTAGCAACAACTTTACAGACTGAAAAAATAAAAATTTCTCTGTTAAATTAAAATAAAGAAAATTTTAAAATAAAACATAGTTACCCAGAAATATTTGGAATGCAAACTTGTAAAGATAACAATTAAAACAAAACATACCTTCACATTTGTTTGCATATTTAACTCCCTCTTCTTCTTCGGGCCCACCAGCAGTAAAATTTATGAGTATAAGTATAAAAACTATTGTTGGAAACTTGATTAACATCATGTTAACTGAATTGAACACTTTTTAATTAATTTTCAATTGTAAAAAAACATTAAACAATAGTATGTTTAGGTTATGTTACGATAAAATCCTATTAGTTTGATTTCATGAAAAAACTAAAGATATTTGATCAGAAAAAGAGTTTTATAAAAAAAATTTAAAAGTTTATACGTGGTTTACAGTGTCCAATGAAATTCGGACGTCTGGTTATCACTAAGCAACGACAGATTTAAATATCGAATAAGTTATACTGCACTTTTAAGACTTCACCTCTTACTGTCTAACTTCTCTTTTTTAAAGTAAATTAAAATATTCATGAATTAAATTCAAACAAGAATAAAAATACTTTTTTCAATGTTTATTACTTTTATTCCAATCTAAAAAGTTGATTAAAAACAAAAAAACCACCAAACAATCATTCAGAGAAGATGCAGGCTATGCAAGTAGAGTTGTGTGGTGTGGTCGGTGTGGTCATCTGTCAACACTGTCAAAATTAAATGCCATTGATATGTACGCTCCTGACGACAGGGGTGTAAAAAAATTTTAATTTGGGTACTTAGGACTTCACTATTTAAATAGCAATTTTTAATGCTTTTAGACTACATATAATAATATTCTAAAAGAATTTATTTATTTTTGACAAATGATAATCTGAAAAGTAAAAAAAAATTAGTACTCCTGTTTTTGATCAAATAATTGAAATGAGTTCACATATACCGCAGCAACCGTAGATATGTATATACAGTGTTTTTAATCGATTTTATTCAGTAACAATTAAGGTATTTGACTAAAATATTTAAAATTCAAATACTTTAGCGCGAATATTAGGACAGTCTTAAAGGTCATCCTGACCGGGTAAAAGATTAAAAAAGAGAAAGGATATTCTAAAGCAAAGATTTAATATGAACGAATTGAAGTAACATAGAGCATCATAAAATTCGCTCGAGATATTTATAAGGCATTAAAAGACTTTGTGATACACAAATTTGTAATTTTGAGACCATCTATACAATACAATATCTATATTTCTCATCATAATGGTCACGCATTAGGTAGTATATACCGTGAAATCGTCCACATGGACTCGTTTATTCGAATTAGGAGTTTCATCCGGAGGTGCTTCCTTGGAGTTAGCGTTCGATTCTTGTAAAAGTTTCTTTCTTAAACGTTTTAAAGTTCGTAGTCGTTCCAACCAATTTGATGCGTAGGGTCCTTGACCTTGATGTTTCAAGGACGAGGAAACCATTGAAGCAAGCTATAAAAAAAGCTTAATAAGATGACTGACAAAAGTTTTAATGAGTGAATAATATAATTACAGTGAACTTACATTAGCGTGTAACGCCAATTGCCTAGTAAGGATTGCCAGATTCTGATCTGAAATAATTTTTGGTTCGCTATGACCAATATGCTCTGCGAGTTCTTCCCGTGCTTGGACTGTGACTTGATTTGTTCCGTGATCTAGTGGTTGAATAACCACGCAAGCATAGTTAAATTGTCCCTGATAAAATAACAATAAAAATCAGAATATAATAGATAATAAATTAATGCTAGTTAAGATTTCATACCTTTACAGTTTGTATATTATAAGGTTCTCCGCTTTCATTATAAACGATGCTAACATAATTATTTCCTATATGCTGCTTCTTGGAAGTGCATTTTGGATCACCTGATTTATTTGGCATTAAGGTGGCAACGTGAAACACAACCTAGAAAGAAAAAGGGATAGCAAATACAAGTTTTAATTATATAGAAACATGATTTTCCAGTAACTAGTAACTAAAATTTTATAAACACTAATTTTTTTCAAACCTGTGTAACATCATCCTGCCAGATATATGTAAAATTGCCATTCTCTCCAAAACGATCAAGTCCGCCAAGAAAGACGGATGTTTCGTCAACGTCTTTCAGCCTGACGAGTGTGCCAAGTCTTTGTAAAAATTCCGTGTATCGAGTCGTACCATGTTGATTAGCTAGAATTTCAACTTCATTTGAAACCTGTCCTGGACCTACGTATAAGACACCGATTTTATGAGTTTCATATGGATGTATTTTGTCTAGAATCGCAATAGTTCTCTTCATCGATGAAGGTACGAGTAACGGTTTTTCGGTTCCAAAGTGAGCCTTGTGATACAGTTGTAGAAAGACGAAACTGAAATTAAAGTAAAATACTTTACAAATTAAATACAAATTAAAAATAAATGCTTAAGGATTTATTTTCATTTTGAATTTCAACATGTTTATAGAGATTTTTTCCCAGTGAGGTTTACCAGTTTTTTTTGACTGTTACGAATTTTTTCTCTTATACTAATTAACAGTTCCATACCTGGGATTAATTCCATTTCTTGGCTGATCTTTAACTCTCGGCGAATTTCCTCTTCGTATATTATCCCATTCACCCCGCGAACCTTTTACTGGACTCATTACAGAGATTGTATGGCCTCTGTCTCGAAAAGCCAGGGGAGGCAATGTCGACGGGTCGGATCTATCATCCTTTAGCTTTAATGAAATAATAAACAATTCTATAATTAAATTGTTATTTTACTGAAGAAGAATTCATTAATCACTCTGTTAAACAATTTTTAAAGTATACAAATCAAATATTCCATCAAGACGTGAATACCTTATCAATCAAAAGATTTCTGCCAATGGGTGGTTTGGAATCAATTTGTCGTTGACTCAGATCTAAACTGGACAAGCGGGAATAAACTTGGGTTGGAGATTGTGGGGGCTTTGTAACTGGATTTTGAATTAGGGAAGCTCGAGTCTGTGCAGTCAAAAAATTTGTCGGCGCCTGAAACAAAACCAAGTCTCTTAGGATATTTCTATATTAGTAAATGTCATTACAATTTAATGTTTTTTTTTTGCAGTAATGACTACAGCTGAATGGTGTGAAACAAAATAAAAATTTAAGAAACCTGTACAGTAGTTGGTGAAGGCGGCACAGTGTTAGACGTAGTTATCGTTTGCGTGGTTTGTGAAGTTCCAGGATATGAACGCTGAGAAAGCAAACCTGATGGATGATCACCTGTATTTTCACATGATGGAGGCGTCGTTCCCATGCCAGCCATTTCCTCTGGAATGGCTTCACAGCTTACTCTAAAATACAGACAATTTTTACGTTACAATAATTAATTCAAATAAATAGATTAAATAATCGTTATCAAAATTAATAAATTATTTATTATTTAAATTAAAATTGTCAAACCTCATGTCTTTAGTATATGGAAGTTTGGCATGCTTCTTCAATTCTGCATCCAATTTCACTTCGAAGTCACTGGAATTTGCATCTCGTTCAGCTTGTTGAAGATTTAGTTTTTCTTTATTAAGGAATGGATTCTTCCAGTTTGCACTCATTTCTGGACTAGAGTTGGATCTCCGAACAGGATTCCGTGATCGGCGTCCGTCTATTAAATAATTATTATAAATATAAACCAGATTCAAAACTCCTAAAATGTCTAAACAAAATGAAAAATTGAAAATTACCTTCTTCACCTTCTTCTAAACTTTCAAGACTATCCCGAGAATTCTGTCGCGATGGACTAGGTCGGGCGGGAGATCCCGGTATGGCTATCGGACCCGAAGAAATTGAAGAAGACGCGACGGACTTGGTAGAATTGTTTTGCTGTTCACTTTGAAATTGATCGATGACTGCTTCTGGTACGTCTTGCTGAAAATATAAAGAAATTTTATCTTTAGTCTTGTTCTTCTCTGATTTCGTCATGATAATTTCATCCCAAATTAATAGTTACCTCTAACTCGTCCCCAGAAAATTCTAAAGCGACATCCTGATTTTTTTGAGAAGTCATATCGCTTGTGGACATATACAAAGAAGTGACATCGTGCATAGGGAAGTCTAGCGGGTTTTCAAGATTCACACAATTTTGTATTCTCATGCACCAGGACATGTCACCAGTCGGCCTTCTAACGTAAATTTCTGCCCATCCTTGACACCAACATGCACAAGGAAGAAACTCCTCTGATTTCTCACTGTTGAGTATTAATTCCAGTTTTGAAGGTTCTGACTGTTCCTTCTCAGGTACTTCAGTAGGAACTTCCCGTTTAGAAAAATCGGTTTCCTCTAGGGGTTTTTTGGACTCCTCTGTTGGAGAATTTGTAGCAGTATTAGCACTCGAACTAGCATGTCCACCTGAAGATTGCCTTGACAATTTATCTTCTTTGGAAACTTCGCTGTTCGACGCTCGCCATAAGCCAGATTGATTCGATTTTGAATGTTCTGGTGTTGGTGGAGTGACCTTGCATACAGCCCAACAGTTATCACAAAGTCCTCCTTTCATTGCTTTATTACTGCAACTACTGGTCGTTACTGTAATTAACTTGTGTCCTAATAGCCAAGTCATTGATTGACCCTCTTTTAATAAGAAATCAGCACTAGGCATTCTGAAAATTAGAATTGTTATATATATATATATATATATATTGGAATGACAGCACGCGAAACAGAAAAACTTTTACTTACCTCTTAGGTCGAGCTGAGTAAGTCGAGAACGTGTATCTCGCCATAAGATCAATACACGTTTCGGTGAGCTCTGCGTGAAAATCCATCAACGCTTCATCGATAGGGGGTTTCAAATCTAAAGCTCGATTTTCTCCCATCATTCGATTAGATAAAATCGGTCTCTCCCTTCGGCCTCTGCTTCCTTGTTCCGTAAGACTAGAACTACGTTTTCGATTAGACGAATCTTCATTTACAACATTGAAGTCCGACTTCATCAAGTGTCCCTCTTCAAAGGGTACTAAAACATTTGATTTAAGACCCGTTGTAATAAACTTGACAAAATCTCTGCGAAATGGTAGCCGACATTTCAGAAACCAGACAGCAATCACATGATGAGCCAGTGACACTGTATAATGATTATATTTATACGGATTGGTATATGGCAAAAGTATGGCAAACACAGACATATATTGATCTCCAATGAAACTTGCAAAAACCTTCGGTAGCCTTGTGAGGGTAGAAAGAAACTCAAGTATTGGAATAGCAATATGAACGGTGGCCGAAATTTTGGATAAGTTAAGCAGCACTTCTGTCAAGAGTTTATTCATAGCGTCTCGCATCTCCAATGTACAAGTAGTGAGACTCGTAACACACTGGCTGGCACATCTAGCAGTAAGGCCAACTTCTAAACATTGAATCAGTCTTTGTTGGAAGTCGAGCGGCAAATATGCATGATACGATGCTAAAGAAGCAAGGACTGGAAAAACGTGGGTCTTGAACTCAGAAACAGTGAACTTGGGAGGCACGTTACTGAGGCTGTCTGGTAATCCCAAACTTTTGTCGCTCACCATCGAGCAAAGCGCACTTGTTAGTTCCTGAATATCATTGTTTTGTCTCGAAAGAATAAGAGAACGGTTCTGCATCACTTGAGGCATTTCCTTTAATATAATCCGTAAGACTTTCCAATCCTTCTCTTGCCTTATGCAGGAAATAATTGCTCTACAAGCATATGATAGCGATATTTGAGTGATATTGCAAGAAATGTGTTGCAAAGGAGAAGGACTTGCAGGTGGAGGACTACTGCCACCACTGCCAGTGCTTATTCTATCATTCGATGAGTGCTCTAGAGCAAGGTAGGGACTAAAACGGGTCACAGTTCCTGTTGAAGGGTCCGGAAAGCCCAGATTATAGAGAGCGTTTGCCCTGAACTTCAGGAAACACTCGAAAATCTGTAAATATCAATCCAATACAATAAAGTTTATAATTAATTGGAGTCTGTAATCTTAATTACAAATAAAAATATTACTTGAATGAAACTTACTAAATATCGAACGGTAGATACACCTTGGAAGACGCTAGGGACTTTGTAGTGTTGTTCTAAATGGTTAGCTAACACCTTGTAAGCTCGTATCGCATGACTCGATGGCAGGCGATATAATTTTATTGTTAAAATCTTTATAACGCCAACAACAGCTGTCTTCACATCTTTAATATCTGTATCCATAGTTACGGGTATCTCTGTTGCGAAAGGTTTGTTGATGATCTGAATAGATGAAAGCAATTGACGTTTATAAAAATACTTACATGTAGAGATATAATATTTTCATCTCGGAGAGAATTTGTAAAAGAATTTACCTTTTCTAATATATCTAACAATTCCAGACATCTTTTTGTTTCACACTCGAGACAAAGATCGACCAAGAGATGCGCAGCTTTTGTTCGTATCGTAATATCAGAGTCTTGTTCTACATACTGTAAGTAAGGAACTACTACCCTTTCTATGAGTTCGTCTTCATACCTTGACCTACAGAAACAATTGATTGTATTTAAATGTTTATTTAGATTTTAATTAAACATGTTTCAGTAACTCTTTATTGTAAATAAAAACATTATATCAATAATAATAATACCTATTGAGTTGAATCACATTGGTTAAGACATCCAGGACTTTCACTCTAATATTAGTTCTGGTTTCTACTTTGTAATATCGATCCATTAACAATCCTAGTTTATGTTGCCATTGATGATGAATTGGACTTATGAAGGAGGCTCTGTAGACGATTAGTTTTAATATCGATGCTTCCTGAACAAAATAAAAAATAAACAATAAATTTTAACATCCAAAAATGCAACTTAAAGGCAAATATTAATTAAAAAGTATGTAATAATTTCAAATGAAAAAATTGTAATTACATACAGGTCTAGCGTCTGTACACCTTTCAACCAAGTCATAAAATCTTTGTAAACAACCACTGAAGAGGTTAATATCAAGAAGCTTCTCAATACTGCTAATCGTCTCGTGCAAACATCTAGGTACTTGCCCTGTTGCAGGTTGATTACTTGATTCTAAAAAATGCAACGGTTTTAATATTTCAATTCAATTCCATTTCATTAATGAAAGAAACTCGAAATACTAACCTGTATGAGCAATAACTTCTTCTATTATGTCTAAAATAACACTCCACGATGGTTCCTGAAGTTGCTCGCCGTTCTTATCTACTAACCTTTGAATTGAGAGTGTAACTTCGTACATAACAAAGGGATGATTACATTGAAGTGCCTTAAAAATAAAATAATAAAATTTGAAAAACTTGCAATAAATACAAAATTAAGCAAAGCCAAAGTATACAAATTGTATTATCAATTACTACAGTATTTTTTATTTTACAAACCTGATAAAAAGAGGGCAACACAGAAGTAGGACTGCATTCTAATTTCGGAATTCTATGTGTTCCCCAGAGCCCCATATTAATGTAAAATACAGCACCTCGAAGTAGACGAACGTCTCTTTGAAATATTGGCTCTTGTAACAAACGACACATCGAATACAAAGCGGAATGACCCATATGAGTTCCTAATAGTTTACGCATAATCTGTAAGATTAGAAGGACATTTTTATATGAAACATTTTCTTCATTTAATCAGATTTAATGAATGACGATTAATAATTTAATACTTTTCTAATAATCCTAATAACAAAAATTAATTTACCTTCCAACATAGTTGACAATATAATACATCATTCACGCTACGACATAAGGCAATAACAAAAGTTTCTAACGAATCGTGTTGTAAGGTACTGTAACATACAATAGTATCGAGAGCTTCCAGGCAACCCGAGACAATATCCGGATTCTTACTACAGTAACATAAGTGACAAATATACCTGAAAAATAAACATATTGGAAAGATTATGTATAACTGTAATGTTTTCGCCTTTCCTTTGAAACTTTATGTGTTTTACTCACTGAATCAGTCCTGATACAATATTTTCATCTATACAAGCTGAATTGAATTTGATAACATTGACGAGGAGAGAAAGAAATTCAGCGCCTCTCTTTCCATCGCCGCCAGTGACTATCGGCATCCATTCCAACAAAAATGGGCCCATCCTCTCTTCTAAATGTACAATATCTTTGCCATTCTCAGTCAAACTTTGAAGAAGTTCAAGGCTGAAAAAAAATTATATCAAGTTGAAAATGCTTCTGAGTCCAATATATTACAAGATATAAAAAGAAATTCTTACCGTGGACCGATATCTTCTTGAATATCATGCTCTTTCACAACCATGAAAAATTTCACTCGCATCAGGGCAGATATTTTTGAATATTGACCTTGTACGAGGCAACGTAAAAAGTTAAGAGCAATGTGCCTGTGTTCTCGAGCGACATCTTCGTTAAGCAAATCTTTCACGAGAATCCATAGTCTTTCAGCTGCTTTCTAAAGCACAAAATACAATTCATCTTTATAAGGTTTTTTAAAATTAAATACCATTTTATAAGAATTTCATAAAACTGCAATTTTATTGAAATAATTTATGTAGTTTAGAAAAAAAATATTTAATATACGTACTTCTTCACATTGATTATTTAGGACGGTGTCGCTTAATTCTTTGATTGCTTTTGTGCGATGATGAACAGGGCTTTCGGAACTTATTTCCTTCTCGAATTCCGGAGTTAAGGTAAAATCCTCTCGACTCCGGTAGTTTCCTATTTTTATTAGGATATTCATATAAAATGTTACTCCAATGATGAAAACTCTCAAAATCACAATTTGAAATGTAACCAAAAAATAGATTAATTAAATTTTTTTAAAAATTAATTAAAGAGTGATAAGAGCCTGAAAAACACTTAGGTATTGAGTTATGTTAACCGTTTCAACTACAGGATATAATAGAAGTTATGCTCCAAATGAAAATTTGGCAGGTACAGTTAATTAAAATAGTTAATATAATTAACAGCTATTCCAGATATTTCAATTAAAATCAGATCTAAAATTATTTAAAAACAAAGACTTTTTGAAAAAATTATATACGAAACAGTCTTTTTTGGAGTAAAACTAAAAATTAGTGACAGTGGAGAAAAATTATTTGAAACGGATGAACGAAATCAGGCTTAAATTAAAATACAGAAACACAATAAAAATAAATATATATAGACAATAATGAAGTATTAAAGAGCAAGAAAATATAATTAGGTATGTCATTTGTGGGTTACCTTTTCCAAAGCGAAACCATCGCTTTAGTTTATCATTGAATGTCTTGTCGTCTTTATCCTTTATATTCATTTTTGATATATTATCAAACCACAGGTGCAACCAAAGTATGAGAATTTCGTGAAAAACATGAAAACACTACATTAATTATCAGATACAAGTTAGAACGAGAGGCGATGAACATCAATGGACATGTCAAAAACGGATTAAACTAGGGAAACGCGAAAATGGACTCGTGAAACCGGCACTTTGATCGGAAAGTGGAACGAAATAGAACCAGCCAATCAGACTTGATGGTAAACAGCAATGGCCGCGAAGGGCGGGAAGCTATTTAAATTTGAAAATTACATAAACAACAAAACAACACTATTGGTTTTCTCTCTCTTTCACTTGAAGTTCACAAAAAAATTAATTGTATCTTTCCCACTTAAAATGGATAAGAAAAAAATAGCCTAATTCTTACACCATTTTATAAGATTTTAGACATTCAATTGTTTAGCCTTGTTTAGTTTGTTTTATCTTCTCTTGAAAATTTGACAAAAAATGTACCGTTGCTAAGTTTTTTAACGAAGCAAGCGACAGTTAGAAAAAATGTCTATTTGGAGAAATGTGACTTTGAAATCAAATTTTAAGGCTACTAAACTACTTTTGTGTGCAAGAAGCTGCCATGGTGAAGCAATCCCTTACAAACAATATATTCGGAAAATAATCGGAAACAGAGAAATCGTCGGATTTGGTCAAAATGGTACACCGTCATATATTGATTTGCACTCCCACCCGTTTCCTGGAATAAGATTCCGTGAATTTGGCCCCGATTTAATGGTACTAAATGACAGTTAATTATTTAGCAAAATATATATTCAATATCCAAAATAAATCATGCTTTCAATTGCAGAATCAAGCAAACAAATTAAATTACATTTATTTATATATTTGTGCAATAAGCAAGTTTCCTTTTGATTAGGCTTTGCGAGAAAAAGAAAAAGGAGACTGGAGAAACCTCTCAATAGAGGAAAAAAAATGTTTATACAGAGCGAGTTTTTGTAGCACTTTTGCAGAAATGGATGCACCCGACCCAGAATGGAAGTCTGTTATGGGCTGGACAATGTTTTTCATTTCCTTAGGGTTTTGGCTTTTTATCTACTGTCAAATATTCGGTAAGCTGCATTAATTCGTTATTGTAATGTCACATAACATATTGTGTTATAAAATAGTTAATATGTACATATAAGTACTATATAAATGTTTTAACAATTCAGTTACAGTTTATATAATAAACTACTAATGAGAAAAAAATACTCGGAAATCAATAAATATACTTTTGAATCAATAAATCTCTTCCAAAAGCAGATATTTTATTGATTCAAATGTATATACTTTAAAATGTATAATATCACTATTGTATGGAAATGATTAATTATTGTTTCATTAAAAATTCATTTGAATCAATAAGATATCTGCTTTTGGAAGAGATTTATTGATTCAAAAGTATATTTATTGATTTCCGAGTATTTTTTTCTCAGTGTAAGTTAGACATATTTCAGATGAGTACAATAAATACAATGTAAATAATGAGAATGTAAAAAATTGTATATATATATTTTTAGTAACACCAGAGGCACCACCCTCATTTAGTAGGGAGAGCAGAATTGCTCAATACTATCGAGCAGTTGCTCTAAACCACAAACCTTTTGCCAACATCATAAGACCTCCTGGTGCTGAAAAACGAGTGCATCCGAAAAATCAGGAAATGCTGGATAAAATGATGGAAAAAGAAGCTGAAAAGCAAGCTGAAAAAGAAGCAGATGAATAAAGATAATGAATTATAGATAGTAGAAATTGGATTATTGCACAGAGAAAAATTCAGTATCAACTATAAGCCAGCCTTCTTGAGGATGAGACTGGCCCTCTATTTTTTTCTGTGCATATTTTTTTCCATTTCTCTTCAACATCTTCTATGTGATTTATAGATATATCTGTAGATACCGTATGTGATTTTCGGTTACATACAGTTTTAGATACCGTTAATAAGATTTCAATTACATAAAAAGGCTTCTCTAAACCAAGTTAGACCATTGATGAAAAAGGGCATATATTTTTCCATGAATGGCCTCAATTCAACGAGTTTCATCAAATCGCGAAAAGGCCAATGGAATGCCAATAGTTTTTTTTCCGCAAGAAACTTGGGTGGATCTTTAGTCGAGAGATAGAAGCAAATTATATTTTCGTTGGCCTTAACCTTGTCCTCTGAGAAGGCTGTAAATGTTCTCTGATCTATCAATAAATGCCTATTGAAATTCTTGAGAGAGGGAATTTGGGGACAGCGTGTGTTCCCGGTTATTTCATGAATAATGAATGATCACGCTCGTGTGACATCGTTGGAGAACGCGCAAGTATTGGTAAACGAAAAATATATGTAGTCGTTGCTGGCCAGTTGCGAGCACATCCTGATTACTAATTCTCCGATGCATAGTGACACCAAATCCCATATTCCAAGACGGCAAAGAGCCCGCAGACTATACACCTGATGATTAAATCCTTCCATACAATAACTTCCGAGCACGTGAACTGGCCAGCCAACGTAATCCGCGGTAAACTCGACTTCGGAGACGATGACGAAAGTTTTGAGCATTCTGGTCGAAACTTTCGATCCAAATTTTTTTCTTTCGTTTCAGAAGGGGAAAGGAGAAAAGTAACTTATTTCATTCACTCAGGTAAATCTTTTCATTGACGTTTTCATTGACGTTTTCATTGACGCCTTCATTGACATGACTAAACATTTTATTCATTTCTTTGCTATTTCTAAAAATCTAAAACAAGAATTTTTCGCATCCCAATTGAAAAAATGATAGAAATTCTGTCTCCATTATAAGAGGATGTGTTTTACACTTAAAAAATAAAGCAACACTGCTCGACACGTGCAATTTTAAGAGCGATTTTCCAAATGTTAAACGTGTGTTCTACTTTCAGTACTTTTCTTTTTTTTTTTTAATATGAGGAATTCAGCATGAATGTTTGTGTTACTCATTGACATCATATTATCGACAAAGTGGATCTCTTTCTGGCGGCCCATCACAAATGATGTACATTAGTTTACTTTCAGTGGAGAAAGTATTTCTTGGTCAGCCCAGTCAGGCTATTAAATTAGTCTCCCTGACAAATACATTTGTTCCGGGCACCGCTAAATTTAGAAGAGCTTTCTACTATGGTTCAAAATATACATATATTAAATATCTTACATATTAAATAATTATTGATTGATTTAAATATATATATACTATAGAATTTATACCATCACTATTGATCCAAAATGATTAATTTCTGCTTGACTGAATAAATAGTATATTTATTGATTTTCGAGCATTTTGTTTCTCAAAGTACTCCAATGAACTCGTAACACTTGTTAATACAACATAAACCACCTCAAGCAAGTGGTACCAGATGGTACCTTAATTTAAATTTCTTAAATTGACTGGTACCGGTTGGTATCTTAACTTAAACCACTTGGAACCACTTGTACCACAAAGAAAATCACTTAAATATCCTGGTACCATAACTCAAATCACTTAAATCTGTTGGTATCACTAGATACCCCGCGCAATTGAAATCATTTAAATCTATATTGGTACCACACGGAGAAAAATGGATATTCAACCTTAATATCTTAGACAGTGAACTATGTGACACCCATCTGTCAATTAGATATTTAGTTCAAGTATCTGGATATACATCAGCCTCAATATCTTAGTTTGAATAACAAGATAATAATTAGACTGAATATTTATATGCTTAGAATGAATATCATTTATATATCTAGGATTAATATATTTCTAATTCAATTTTTTACTATCTAGATGTTAAATTTGAATATCCATTTTACTTCCAGGGAGCTGAAATTTGCAATAAAATTGTAAGTCTCGTGCGTTAAAACAAAAATTGTCCTATTTTTTGTAAATCTTGTGTATTTTCGCCACATATTCTTTGATCTTCAGTGTCTGAAGGTCAATTATGAAGGAAATTATACGAATTATATACAGAACCAGAGGAAAGGAAAGCAGATCTGCATTCTGCAGGGCAGTCTCTTAAATCTATGGAAATCTTCGCATGTGTTTCTCGAAAGCGAGAAACCGCGTCTCCACGTGGAGAAACGAAGAAAAGAGGATGAAGGTACAACAAGAAGGAGAGCGGAAGAGTACACTGGAGGTGGAGGCACCAAGAGTCACTTGGTATAAAAGGGTCGTTGAATGGCGCTTCGTCTGTTTCACACTCTCACCTCGTTGCACGGCGGATCCTGTTCCTGAAATCGCGTTCCGATCGACTCCCTCTCCGGCAGGACTTCCGGAATATTTAATTCTTCGCGCTAGTTCAAGAGGGAGAAAGGTCACGAGAGGTGAGTTCCGCTGAGTTTCGCGGCCCACAATTACCGGAAGTGGTTCACTGTTTTTCAAGTTCGCGCCCTCTGCCATTGTTATCGACAGTGCATCGGTGTGAATATCTACTTTAATATCAATCATTCACCCCAAAGGACTTACTTTGTGATAAATAGTGATAATTTGCGAAAAAAGTACGATTCGTCGACAGTGGCGTTTCTTGAAAAGTACAACAAGGGAATAGGGAGGGAATTTTGTTACTATCAGGGTCTTCAGACCCTTCTGAGGATTCCGGTAGGTGATTTGTACTGATCAAATTTTTCGGTGTACAATCGTGTCGGAAAATAAGGGACCAATTATTTTTTCAATTTTTTTTTTATACAAAGTTCAGTTTGTGAAAAATTATCTTTATGAAAACATTAACTGTCTTATATTACTGAAATTATAAATAAGAAAACAATGGTTTTATATTTTCCGACCACAACGTAGGCACTTTTTTCATCAAAAATAGGTATTTCATTATAGATTTTCATGATTAATTTCGTCGGTAATTATTTCGTAGAAATAATTGAACAATGGAGATAGTGATCCTTACATTTGATCATCATTTAATAACTAAAACGTCAAATTTTATAAAATTCTAATAAAAGGCAGAATAACTTTGTTTTATTAAGCATTAAAGTTTAACAATCATATTTATTCTCGACTGAATTGTGGGATTGCTAAATTGGAAAAGAAAATTATTCTGTAATAATAATACATTGAAGTATTAAACTTTTTGGTACATTCAATTTTTCTATATTGTTTATAAAAAAATCTAACTTCATTTAAAATAATTTAAACAGTACTTGGAGCGTCAATTAGTTGTAGGATGAGAACTAATCTCTTGATCACATATAATGATCATCCGGTAAGAACCGGTTGGACAATAGGCCCTTCGAATCTAGGACAAAATGCCCTCACACAGAATAAAGTCTTAAATTATGACTGAAAGTACTTTACGTGAAAATTTCGGATCATTTACAATAACTTTATTGCTAATAAAAGCTCTTGATGACTGTTCTAACAATGGTTCGCAATTTAATAAATGATTGATATCGTTTTAAAACTTGAATGACATGAATGACGTTAGAACTCGTGAAAAAAGGATTTTAAATTTATACACCCAGCGAAGATCAAATTAAACGAAAATGACTCTTTGTTATAATTGCAATTTAAAAATTTTTTCAGAATCATGAAGTTAGTGGCGGTGCTAGCACTTTTGTGCTGCTTTACAATCAGCGTTTTGGCATCGCCGGTGCCTGAAAAATTGGAAGCTAATGTCGCTGCTGAACCAGCGAAGGCAACCGGAAGGCAATCTGTAGCGGCTGCACCAGCTGTCCCAGCCTCTGATGAAGATGATGACGACGACGATGATGATGACGACGTCGACCTTGACATCACAGGAGACGATGATGATGATGAGGAAGAAGAAGATGATGACGAAGATGATGATTATCTTGAAAGGTTCATTGAAGATATTCTCGGAGGTGAGTTTCTTTTTAAATCTTAACATCTACTTTAATCCATCACGCACTTCTCAAACTTAATATCTGAAACTCTTCAATGCCGTTGAACCCATTCAATTGCAATTACCAAATATGATTTCTGTACAATGTTCCTTTAAAAAAAAACGGTAGTATGAAACTTCATCAGACTTATCATTACATCTATGCAGACGATGTAAGAAACCCTTTCTTATGTGCCACAATCTCTGACCTTTTAAGTACAATGCAAGTTTTTAACTACGCATGCGAAACATAACGGTTCTTCGTAATTCCGCTTCCGTGAGCAGTGCAGAAAGGTTATTATGTCATAATTACACTCAAATAATAAGCAGGAAACATTGTCGCTTAGAATGACCATGATCAAGTATCATCTAATTTCTTAACTCTCACCACTTGGTATACATCTACCTTCCTTTCGTTTCATGTCAATGCACTTTTTTCGTTTCTTTTTCGTAAGTGTGTCAATTATGCCTTGAAGCACCTCTCTCCAGAACTCTTCAAATATTCTAAAATTCCAGAATATTAAGTGTCTTTCTTAATGTGTCTTACATATTTTCGTCGCAGATTATTTTAATTTATTTTAATTTGATCATTAGTAGGATTAGAGCTGTTATAAGAGCTTGTTAGGATCTCAATTCGTATCATTCCTCATATTATGATTCACAAAAGTTGTGATTCTGAATTTATGACTTTTCTGGTAAGGCTTTTATCACTTTTATGAATCTGGGCTATTTTTTGAAATCTTGTTTATAGCGGCACCTGTTTGTAAGAGGAGGGCCGCTTCTTGTAATCGCAAATTCCAAGGCCGAGGCTCACCGTTATACTCATACGATTCATGCGTTAGCGTTTCGTTACTCGGTTCAACAGATCTAACGGTACTCGAAGCTTTGCCCTGCCCGAATTAACATAATCCAGACAGCATAGTGCGTCGTCCTCTACAAGAATTTCTATGCGCTACTTCTTTTTCATTGACACACATACCTTAAAGGTCGTTTCCATACCAGAATCGGAAGACTGCTTCTTCTTGTGCTTAAGACTTGTTTTAGCAAGACCTAGCTCTTCTTTTGATATTCATCAGCCATCGCCTTCAATAGAATAAGTTCAGTAATAGAAGAAACTAGTTGTTTCTTCAGTCGACCACTTTATATGATGATTCGCTTTCGCGATCTGTTAAATCGCTTTGCAACTAGGTAGCAAAACAAATTTTCAAAAAATAATATTAGTTTATAACTGATTATAATTGTTTTCATTGCGGTTGTTATAAAGTGGAGCGTGTCCAAAACGAGGCAACTCTTCTGGAATCAGTGGCCGGAAGAAAATCTTTGGTGAAAGAGATAACTGAAAATAAAGTAAAGCTCGTCCTTGCATTATCGATACGACTTGCAATAATTTATGACTCAAGTCTCCTTATATACTGCTTCCGTTAGCTAAACACGATCAGAGTAGGTCAGGTTTAATCGCCTTTGAACTTTTTCTTCCTTCGCACCTTTCCTTCGTCTTACTTTCTCTCTTATATTTCCTCTTACTTCTTACACTCTCTGTCTCTCTCTCTCTTTCTCTCTCTGATCATATAAATTATGCTTTAGGAAAAGGTCCAGAAATTTCTTCGAGTAAACGACTCTATCACTATTTCATCCATTCACCAATTTCTCATTCCTTGTAATTCATAAATCCAACAGCTATAACTGTATCGGAAATGGTAGTTGTTATAAATAAGAGCCATTCATTCACCATGGGCAGTCAATCGTGAACTGAGTCCGCTGAATACAATAATTCACATGTTTATGAGTCTAACAGAATTATTTTCTGCTGAACTAAGCGTGAAATAGGTAAACACCAAACACTGTAATGAGCTCATGCTAATCAGACTATAATACACTTTCTCTTTAGAGAAGTATCTTTTTAAATCGAAGTAATATATTATAATTGTTTGTTCTCCACAAAAAGTTCTGATGGTCCTCTCTATTGCCTGATTATTTTCAATATACTCAATCATGCCCTTTTTTTTAAATTCCAGGTGAAGAGGATGATGACGACGATGATGACAATGCAGTAGAAGCTCCAGTGGTCCCGGCAGCTCCCGTCGTTCAGCAAGCAGCCCCCGCCCCCGCAATTCCAGCTGCAGTTCAAGCTGATTTGCATTCAGCGGCTGCAGAGGAAGCCGCAGATGAAGCTGCTTCGTCTGACACAAGCACTGACACTGACACAAGCACATACGAGGACGAAGAAACGGCCGATGTTGTCCCAGAGGGTCAGGCAGCTGCCACAATTCAGGAGGCTTCAATTGAAGGTGCTGATTCCGTAGCAAGCCCGGTTGTTCTCAATCAGATTCAAGCAGCAGCGGCGCCTGCAGCATCTTCTGAGGATGATGACGATGATGACGACGATGACGATGACGTTGACCTTGACATCACTGAAGACGATGACGATGACGATGACGAGGAGGAAGATGACGACGATGACGATGATGACGACGTCGTCGGGGATATTGCTGACGCGCGGAAAGCACGTGAGTTCAAGGGCAAGACCAAGAAACACACTAACATGCGTAAGCACGCGCGCAAATCGGCCTCGCATTCCTCGAGTAAGTAGGGACATTTCGCAATGCAGAAAGGGCTCAAAACCCTCTCTCGATTTTCCTCTTTAGAGTAGCGAATTCTATCCGTTTCCTCACGCTCAGAATGATTTTCCAATGTTCACGGGAAAAGAAAGGGACAAAGTGCAACAATTATTCTAAGTGATTTGCTGAAAATTGGAAAATGTTGCTTCTTTTCAATTTAATTCATTTGATTATTTATTGAAGAGACGTCAGATATGGAAATTTTAGTATAACTTAGAATTATTGTTGCTATGTCGACATTTTTCCCATGAAAGTTGGCGGACCTGTTGATGACAACCTGAGGGACTAATCTGCGGAAGCCGAGTGTAAGTACTGGGAAAAAATCTTTAGAAGTACGAATTTTGAAAATTGGGAATCTTGATTACAGAGATAGAAACACCAGATGAATATTTGTGTATTTTTTAAAAACAACTGCTAGAACTGTTACTTGTACTTGTATATATCTAAATCTCGTTTCCTAATTTTTTTTCTTAGATTTTGTTCCTTTTGTTGTCTAACAATATAGTTTGTCTTCTCTCTTTGCCAAGATTTCAAACTTCTGCGTTGATTCTGTAAAATAGAACTGCCGCTCTTCGCAGAAAAAATGCTCAAAAAGGAAAATTCATAATGCGTGTGATATTTTCGTGAATAGCTAGGAAAATATTCTTGAACGCAGAACTTTTACCATCGTGTGTGTAAATCCGGTTAGAATTAAAAACGTGAAGGACATTGCCGATCTCGAGGTGGCGGGCCGATGTGCTTGCGGATATGTTCCAGAGGATTAAAAAAAATGAATATCCTTTCCCCTCGGGCAAAATAGGCAATGGGAGTGGAGAAAGTCTGAAAATTTGGGCCAGGTTGACCCACCTCTTGATGAAGCCAGCATCAAAGAAGTAAAACTTTTTAATATTTGAACCAGATTTAAATAAATGAGACAATTTAGACTGAAAGAGTTTCCGAAGACTTTGATTAAGCTTATGATATATATTTATTGTAATGAATAAAATGTAAGCTGGATAAATCAAGAGGTGGCGAGTGTCAAGGGTCCTTACCTCGTCTCTAAACTTTCTGCTGCTCTTACTTTCAGTAGATGATAAGATCGTGTCGTAGTATTTATTTTATTTATTTGCGGAGAAGCTATTTATTAATTATTTCACCATTTCCAACATGATACACTCGCAATCGATTCGAAACGATGACAAATATGAAAGAAAGGAAAGAAACGTTTTCTTTCCTTTTCATCGGCGAAAAAGGTAGCATTAAAATGTGTAGGTTCGGTGACGTCACGTCACGCCTTTATTTTGATATTATTATATATCTTAATATCCGGTGTCCGATATCCTTCGTGTGAAGAATCTTTGTCTCGTCATTATTGCTGTCTTGAGCCTCGTGTGGGCCAGTTTTCCGTCGATTTCTGATAAAGAGAGCGATAAGGATGAGAGTTTAGGTACTTGTGTGCGCGTGTGTGAGAGGATGAGGACAAAGAAAGAGAAAACGAAAGATGAGAAAATAAAAAAAGAGAAAACGAAAAAAAAAGGAAGCTACGGTACATATGTGGGCCACCGATTACTCGTTTCAATTATACATTCATTCGTCGATCTTATTTGTGTCCTACATCGATTTAAGAAACCTGTACAGAGACATTGTCCGATTTGGATTTATAAATATAGATAATTTATTGTTTTTACAAAATTGTGTTCGCCTTTATTTCACTTTCGAAAGTCCGTACCACGTGGTGCTAAAAAATGTCCAGAAACTCGGAGTTACAATTATCTTTCTTGCTAAGTCATATGCCAATCTAAAATCTTTCCTTTAGTCAATTCAATTCGTCGTTCAATGAAATCAAATGAAAATATCATTTAATCAAGTCAGTATTCGCTCTCTGCGTGACGTGCCGACCTACCTAGCGTTTTAATGCTTATTATTTTGCTTTGTGAAAACTTTTAGTATTATTAAAAATCTGTTTCAAACTTGACTCTACCAAGAAAAATAAAATCGAAGATTTTATTTCAATTGGAGAGAAATTCAAATCAAGTTGAATTTTGTAGTAGAGCAGCAAAAATTAACAATTTTTGCTGGTACTTCTTTCACGAGCCTAAATAGTATTGTGCGTGTAAAGTGCTTTCTCGGGCTTTGAAGTAGTGTCGCCTTGAACTTGAATCTTGACTTTTAATTCTTATCTTCGACTTCCACTATGACTTTTCTATAATAACCATTTGAATGGTAGACGGGAGACAAATGACTGTAACAAAGAGTAGCTGGACAGTACCACTGAAACTATGGACTTTTCCTCCTTTCCTTTTCTTCAAAATCACAAGTTCTTTCATAATTTGAGAAAATTAACTTTTTTAATAACTATAGCAATTTTTATTCATAGATGCAATTGAAAGGACTTTTGATTTCGATTTTTAAGTAGAAATCTGCTTCGTAGTAGTACACTGAAAAAAAATGCTCTGGGAAAATATAGTATATTTTCTCTTAAAACATTTTATTTCAGTGTAAATTTGTACAAATGCAAAAATTACTCTATCTTATCGCAAATGTTTTATTTATTTTTGATATCTCATATCAGTAGGCTTTATTTCATTAATTTCAGTTGAATCATAGATGTGAATCATATATGAACTTGTAATTAAAAATAGATCGACATTAAATGGTAAGTGAATTTCATGATAGCAGAGAAAAAAATAGGATGATGAACAAAATTGAAGCCCTATTTTTACTTTTTGATATCTAGAATATATCCAGAAAAATTTATCTTGTTTTCTATGCTGTAGAAACTTTAAAAGAAAGACTTACTATTTTTTTAAATTATTTAATACTTATTTAATAAGTTGTTTCTATTCTAGTAAAAATAGAAATTGCAACATATGGCTCTAGTTACATAGTAATTTTAGTAGTTGCTTTGCATAAATTCTTGGTACGCACTGCATGTCTGGCACCATTTATTTTACTTTTCAAGTATAACTATGCGGCATGCATTTTACAACATTCTTAAAAGCAAAATATTTACATATGTAGTTAGAAATTTTTACTAATCATTCATTAAAACAAGTTCTTTTCAGATCATTATTTTTTACAAATCTAATAACTATTGGTACCAAAATCTACAGAATATACAATATATAATAAATTCATACAGAAGACAAATCGAAGAAGTATGAAAGGTGATAAATTTTGCAATTTCGTTTAAACATTAAAAATGTTTGAACTGCCTAATAATTATTGCAAATAAGTAATTACTGGAGTAAATGGCGGGAACTTTCGTCGAAATGAATGGGTGATAAAGGGGGCCACCGTCAATTTTTAATAGCTTTCACCCCATTTGTTTGAAGTTCTTTTCGCGATCTTAAGAAGAATGAGGTTAGTGACCCAGAGAGTAAAAATCCGATCAGGAATATTTCTTACACCGCGACCCTGACCTACTAAAAAGAAGTAGGTCATGGACAAACTTTTACGCTCAAGAGAACTTCCTGATCCTCGAAATTAGACAGCTTATTTCTTTTGCGAAAGGGTTTCGATTATTTTGAAAAGTAAAATAAATACACCAATATTATATTAACTGAATATTATTTGCTAAATTTTTGTTTTAAATCGTTTTAAGTCTCCTTCTCTTTAGTCATTTACTCCATTTTGAAAAAAAATACTTTGATTTTAATAGCAAACCTCAGTCTTACAATCATTGGTAATGCTAAAAATCAGTATTACAAGACATTATCAATTCAAAGAAATTGTTACAACTACTTTCTGTTTACGCGATTCTTTATAGCTTTAGGCACTAATAGTGCTTTCTATAATTACGAATAAAATATAATAATTTAGATAAAGTGTAATTCAACTAATTTGAACAAAAGTAGACTAAGTGTAGAAACTAACGGTTTTAACATAATAATTTGGCTACATTTTTATCAATTTATAAATAATAGTCTACAAAGTAATAATTTGGATGAAACTTGTACCAGATTTTCATTTGAAATTCTTTACATTTCATGGCAATTAAATAAATATTGTATTAAGTTCGAAAGATTTAAAAAAATAGAAGTTCAAAGTTCTTGCAACCCAATTAGATTAAATTCTTTACAATATCTAATTTCGAGGATCGTCTTTTTTGACAAGAGACAGGTGTTCTCACGTTCCATTAATCTGAAACAATGATTCTTGGTAAAGGAGCATTGATCGATCAAATCCGGTCTGATAACCGATCGCATCAATGATTTTTGATCCGATGAAAGTGTAGAGTAGACCCTCCAATGGGAGAGAGTTTTGGACACTTAAAGGCACGTAAGATGCAACTGTGCCGTCTAGGTAGGTCGGTAGGTGAGGAGGAAGCGAGCTGTGACCCAGATCGAAGACCAGTTTGGTGCAAGAATTCCGGTAGACTGGTGGGTACCGTTAACATTGTTTCTTTAACGTAAGTAGGCTTCCGATCATCATATCGTTGAGAGGCCCTGGCTCGGATCGCTTCCTCCTATCCGAGTCGCTACTATAAGAGGTAGGCGTTTTCCCTAATTAAATCGAATCACAGACTCCTTGTAGTCTTCGAACATATCCAAGTTTACACCTTCATATTTCAAAGATTCATGGCCAATGACCAAGAGAATAATTCTTGATGAAGCTGTAGAGTTTGGTACTTTATAGTTTTTAATGCGATTTTTAAGAATAATGTGTCATGTACAATAACTAAATTGCACGCAAATTTAAATTTCTTTATACTAAGAAAATTTGTTCCCATAAATAAATAAATTAATATTTTAGGAATGATGGATTCGCAGCCCAGTGGCGACGTATCAGCCATTTACGTATCCAAGTACAACCGTTTTGTGGACAATATTTTGGGCCGCATAAATAAAATTCTACGTGCCAATTACGACCCCGTCACCGTCAAGTTAACTAATCCAAATTCAAATACAAAGTCTAACAAAAATAAGTCAAAGAAAAAGAAGAGTTCAAAAAGGAAGTCAAACAAGAATGGAACAAGAAAAAGCGCTTCAGAATCTGCAACTACAATTTCCGATAACGATATTGGTGCTTTTCGGCTCACCACAGTTTCTAAGGTTCGTGATGGGAAATCAGAAATGAAGAAGTTACAAAATTGGAGAAAGTCAATCCAATTTTAATAATTATTTTAATAATTACTTAATTATTTATCAAGGTACTTAACTAATGAATTTTATTCTCAGAAAATGGAAGAGGATTTTGAAGGGTATACTTCAGTAGATGCCACCACCACACCTATGATGCAAACAACCACTCCATCAGATATGGAAGCAAATAAGCGATTACCCGAAATTACTACTATTCGTTCAGTTTTAACGAGTCGAGGTGTTCCAAATGCTACTTCTGGAAATAAGAAAAAAAATAAGACTAAAAACAAGAACAGGACGAAAATTGGTGCGGCACCGTCGAGCAAACCTTCTACTTCTTCTACCAACAGTAATAAAGTTAGTTTCATATGAAACTCTATTTTAAAAAGGAAATTCTTTGGTAAATTATTAACTTTTTACTTGATATTTTCTAGAACAAAGCAAAGAAAAATAAGCCAAAAGCAAAAGCAACACTGTACGGTTTAGCATCTCTCCAAAGATCAGGCGATGTTTCCGTAAACATGATGAGCGATCACACAACCATCAAGACCAAATTTAGTTTGGGACCACTTATGCTAAAAGTAGAAAAGGAGTTTGGCAGAGCAGCTAAAAAGGAACTTAGAAGTGCCACAGCTACGACTGCTGAAATGTCTGGAAAATTAAGTCTTCGAGTTCTCCATGGTGGAGCAGCTACATTACACTCTATACGTGTTCTTCAACCGAAACAGGTATAATAAATAGTATGCAATATATTATTATTTATACAGGTAGAACTTTTCTGAATGAATAGCAAATATCCTGTTCTACATTTTCAGGTTCGTGTTGAGAGTGCAGATGATCACGACAGGACTCGAGAATTCGTATGGAAAAGGTCATCTCATATCGCCCATTTGGTGTCACAAAAGCTTTCTTCTGCCACCAGGTCGATGCTTCGACCTCCACCTGTGCCAGTTCCTGCTGCCTAATTTCCCTTCTTTTCTCAATAAGATGGTAGATCGACATTCTTTGAAACTAACGCAGCGAGACACACGAAAAACATTTTCCTAACGTTTATTTTGCCATTATCCCACAGACAAAAATGATTTGTTGCATTAGAATTCCAGAAAGTGTTTGTGAAAGAAATATCTACATGCATTTAATTTAAAACGTTTAATTAAATTTGATATAACGTTTTCCTAAAAACTTAAACTCTGACCATACCGGAGGACAAAATCTAATCTCCTAAGTAATTTTACCTCTATAAATATTTATTATTTATTTATTTAATTTATTATTCGAATTTAAGGCTGATATAGGTACTTCTAAACATTACTGCACTAAGAAAAAAATATTGTTTCAATACAGTTTTTACCTACAAAATGGGATTTCATTGATTCAATAAAATGTAATTTTGTAATTGTGATTTTTTTCTCAGTGCAGAATATTACGGTACATTCGGGTATATAGTTATATACAATGCTTATCACATTGTGATAGATAATAAGAGCAGTGATCATATTTTACTTTGTAAATAAAGAATGATTTTAAACAAATTTTTGGAAAATTTTTTCTTTTAGTTTACAAGAGTCTTAATTTTTTATTGTACTAAAATTTACGCGTGTATCAAATGCCGATAAGAGAGAACTTCATGTATTATAATAACTACAGCCGATACGAAAACAAGCATAAAATTTACATAATTGTATGAAGTTATGATGCGAAGTTAATGAGATTCTCTATTGTCTGTGTGTGTGTGTAACCTTTCTTTATCAACATTCTCGCTTAACTCAGCAGTTTTATAACGCGTTTCACATTCGATGGTTTGAAAATTTTTAAAGTACTTATTTGTTTCGTTATATATAAATATTATCTATTTTACTCATTTTTTTCCTTAAAATTCTTTTATCATTTAAACTCGTCACTTGTAGTGCTTATCATTTAATAACAAACAAAAGTAAACACTTATTTTATGTTATCACATTTCTACAGTTGACCTTAAACTTCTCATATTATGTTCTATGTCCACTTGTTCAGTGCAATTCTTATTAGTTAACAAAACTAAATTATTAAAATTTAAAATGGGTGTCTAATTTATATTTTCTTTATCTAAAATCCAAATGTTGTTAAAAATTATACATCATTCTAAAAAGAAAAGGAACATTTCTTCCCTTCTTTCAAGAATAATGGTAGATTTATACACTACAATTTCTGGTATACGTGATCATTAGCACGAAATTCGATTCAATAAGTTCAAACAGTACGTGTTTTTAGATAATGAATAATGTTAGATAGTATATTCAATTATTAATTATATTTAAAAGCAGTTTAGAAGTGCAAAAATATTTACACAGGAATAAACTTCGGAAAGCGAATTATCTCTGATTAAATTTTTGTTTTTACTTCATGTCGATGAATTATAGATATATGTACAGAAAAAAATTTCAATCAAAATTGTAATCAGCGCATCACAATACATAATTACATATGTACGTAGCCTTGACGAAATTGAAGGTAATGCGCTTTCGGAAGTATACATAAACCCATACAAATTTTAGTAATGCATGTAAAAATATAAAATTCTGTACATTCACGATTTCTGAAGTGAAACTTGGAAAAATAAATTAATAAATGTTTCACTAAATTCATCCTCTCATCTACTAACAATGTTAGAATATTAATAATTAAAATTATGTTACGTAAAAGATGCTTCAACATTTTCTGAACAAGTTTTTTTCCCTTCATTGATAATCGTGCAAGATACCAAGAATAATGAAAAAGAAACTGCTCATTATAAAATATTCGTAATAAGAATTTTATTTCCCAGGAAAAATAAATGTTTACTAATGGTACAGTAATAACGTTAATCATGGAGACTGTAATCGATTTAGACAATTTACCGATTAGCTAATATGCAAGAAAAATCCTCCTTCTCAACTGTTTTCCTTTTTAACCATATTATGGTTAAATTTAAATGAATTTCTGCATATATCTAAAAAAAGTTCTGTTATATAATATTGAAAAAAATCCTAATTTTTAAACTCAAGTGTTTTCGTTTTTTTCAGTACTAATCACACAATTTCTGAGTATTATGATGATATATTTCTTCTTGATTACGCATAATTTTGTGGTAGAAAAAAGTAGCATACAATTCGACAAGTCTCCTAAATAAATAACTTGTTTCTTCAATAGTTGTGGGATTAAATAATAAGCTATTCTCAGACGAATTACGTTCTCAATAGCAATTGATCGTAGATATCGTCACCGGCTCACATCAGTCTTTCCACGCCCTATCTCTTCTATAATTCAGTTGCGCCCGCGGTTTCGTCCGTTGAGGAGGTTTATTTTTCGCGGCGGCAAGATTCATCTTGTATTAGAACTTCCATCACTTTCCCTTACTTATTAAACAATAATAATGCGGATAAAAATATCCTGAAGTGCGTGAAGCAACATTGTTTCCTCTCTGTCTTTCTCTTCTTCAAAAATAAGTAAGTGCAGATGAAACTAAGCAGAATAAAGTATTCATAGAGAAATAACAACATCAACAATAATGGCTGCTTGTGTGTACATTCATATTATTTTCATGTCATGTGAAAGTGACTGCGGTACAACATTACCATTTTGAAAGCACGCATAAAAGTGACCTCTTTGATGAATGCATTAAAAATTAGTACAAAATAATTAATGAATTTTTTTAAAAAGAGATAAGAAAGCTTACTAAATTATCTCGAAATTAGTCTTACAATTTAACATTTTTATTTTCTTTATTTATGATGTTTATAAACGTTGTAGTTGTAAGTTATATCATTTCTCTCTTCTGCAATTTCATAAATTAAATCTTAATGTTTTTAACCATTTTTTTTATTTGGAATATTTTAAGAAGTTGGAGGCCTTGGTATCAGTGCAGGCAAAAAATATCTTGAAAATTGTGTGAACATTTTTACATTTAAATATCAGGCTCAACATCCGTATATAATACGTGTTCAGATGGAAAGTACGCTCATCTTCCAAGGTCCAAATTCTTTAAATTTTTTTCAGGCTTCAGAGAGGGAAAGAAGAAGAAAAGTGTATCCCACTAAAATTTCTCAAGAAAGCCACTTTCATTTAACAAAAATGAATAACTTCTCAATAAATTTCCAACTCTCTATCCTTTATTAAATGATTTCTAAAGAGAGAAGTTTCTATGCATTCATCAAAGTTGGATCAATTATTTTCAGATTATCGCAGTTATTATTCAGTAAATCTGAATTAAATTAAATTGCGATTGTAAACAGACTTTCATAGTAGAAAATAAACATAAATGTAACATTTGCATATAAAATGAGTAACGTTAATTATTTCTGCAATTATTTTTAAGCGAACAGAAAAAAGAGAGATTATTATCTATTTGCGATAAAATGCAAATAAAGGCCAACATAGACTTGACATTGCCTATGAACTATCTCAACATACAGATAGGACACTACTTTTCCATTAAGTATAATATATAGCCCAATGGAAAATTTTCATTGGGATATTCATTCATTCATAAATAATAATTATAATAATTATATCTACATATTCCAAAGTTATCAAAAACAGAATTATCTTTGTTGTAATATTATTATGCCCTAATTAAGAAAATAAAGAAGAAAAATACAGCTTGAAAATATTCTTTATCATTCTGTGATAAAATCGCCAAAGATTTGACTGTTCAAAAAATATTTAACCGAACCAACTGAAATATTTAGTATCGGCCTGAGACTTAAAAATACTTAAGAAAAGAATCTGTTTAAAGAAATTAATAATCACTTCTCTTTTTGCTTTATGTATTATGTATGTAATTTAATTATTTATTTAATGTATTATTGGTGACGCGAACTTAGTAAGAATATGTAATAAGAAATTAGTTCAATAAAAAAATAACTGAGCCGTTTTAAATGTTAAATTCAAAGAAATACAAAATGTAAAAAACAAAATCTGTATTTCAGTATCGAAACACACATATGTATGTTGTTATGTAGTATGTACATTGTACATTTTATCAGATAAGATTAGTTTCTTTCTTCGTTTGATGCACGTGACATTCGATCATTCACGTGCGCGTTTTATCCGTCTGTGCTCAAAAAACATTTCAGAACAAAAATTTAGATTATATATTCAAAATTATAATAACAGATAATAGGATTGAAAAATTTGAAACTTGTGAATTTTAGCAAATTACTTCTACCTATGCACATCAAACTACTTTTTGTACACATAAATATAAAAGATATTCAAGGAAAGAAGTAAGCAGCTATTTATGTACGTTTTAAGAGATTGAACCGTGATTTTAAATAGAAGATCCTGACCTTCTTCTAAATAAAAATATTTTATGATTTTTAAAAGAAATTGTTTTCAACAGAAGCCAATTAAGATAACTATGTTTTAAACTTTTTTTACTGGCTATCGGTTTTTCTTATCATCTTCACTTAAGTCAGGAAAAGATGTTAAATTATATATAAAAAAAAACTATTTTTAAAATTCTAGAAAATTATTTTGTTGTTAACAATTTAAATGATTTTTGTTTCAGATTTAATTCTACAACCTATTCCATCATAAAGCATTAATATGGCTTTAGTAAGCAAAATCAAACTAACTTCAATTCTGGGGAACCTTTCCATAATATCGGTCCGTGCCTTTTCAGCAAAGCCAATGCTTGACCCAAAGGATGAATCGAAAGAAGTTATCATAAAATATCTGGATGGCAAGGATAATGGAATAGCAATTATAGGATTAAATCGTCCAGAAGCTCGGAACGCCTTTGGAAAGCATCTTGTGTCACAATTTAGCGATGCAATTTCCACAATTCGCGAAGATAACAAAGTCCGAGTTCTGATTCTCCGAAGTTTAGTGCCTAAAATCTTTTGTGCTGGGGCAGATTTGAAGGAGAGGATGAGAATGGACACTTCCCAGGTGAATCCCTTCGTTTCTAGACTTAGAGATCTCATGAACAATGTGGAATCCTTGCCAACTCCTGTTATATCTGCTATTGATGGTTCTGCTCTTGGAGGTGGTTTGGAACTTGCACTTGCTAGTGATATAAGAACAGCATCCTCTGATGCGAAAATGGGTTTAGTCGAAACAAAATTGGCTATCATACCTGGAGCAGGTGGTACTCAGAGACTTCCCAGGCTTGTGGGAATAGGGAAAGCCAAGGAACTTATATACGCAGCACGTATTTTAAATGGTGAAGAAGCACACGAAATTGGACTTGTCAATCACGTGGTACCACAAAATAAGGATGGAGATGCTGCTTATCAAAAAGCACTTTCAATTGCGAGAGAAATCTTGCCCAACGGCCCTATAGGAGTGAAGTAAGTGATTGAAGACTGAATCTAAAAAAAATACCTTGAAAATAATTAAAAAAGAAGTATGAAGGCTTTACCAAAAATAGTTGAGATCTAAAAATTCTATTCTTTGTCATACTGTAATTATCTTAAATTAATTTTTTTTTGTTAGAAAACAGAAGATTGATTAGATAATTTTTATCAAGACACTTTTTCTTTATCGTTTAGTAAGAAACATAAACAGTGGTTCTTTGCTTCTATATTTACACATCAAGGTCTCTAGAAGTTGTAAATTATTTAATACCGCACTTTCATTTGCATGAATGACTCAAACCCTATATGCTTCAATCTAAGAAATTGAAGAAGGTGGAGAGTAACATGAAGTGTGTCGATAAAAATAAATTATTCTTTTCAGATTAGCAAAAGTGGCGATAACTAAAGGAATCGAAGTGCCAATTGAAGATGGATTTGAAATCGAAAAACAGTGCGTTTCTCAACTTCTTGAAACACAAGATCGTGTTGAAGGACTAGCTGCTTTTTCAGCTAAACGAGTTCCTGTTTACAGAGGAGCGTAAACAGTAAACAGACTGAAGAGAATTTTTACGCTGAATTTTGTACTTAGAATTAAACTTTCATGCTGTTCTTAATAAGCTATTCTTGTATAAAGAGAGAAGATTTATAATCACAAGTATGTGTTGTGATTAATCACGAACGACCAATATTAACGATTTTCGTCAAGGAAGTTTTTCTGTATATATTACGTTTGAGAAAAATGTTTGTTAACCAGGGAGCGGGCATTTATTGTACCTATATATTGTTTTGTATGCAAATATTATTTTCCTTGTTACTTTCTACGCTTCAAGAGAATATACATCGTTGTTAATCATTTCTGTTTTAAAATTACTACTATTTTTAAATTGTTACCATTTGCTTATACGACTTTTTACCAAGCAAAATAAATATATTTAGTTTCTTTTAAATATACAATGATTTTAGTTTTATTATCTATCAATTTACTCAGCTTCAATATTTAGAAACTGTGGAATCTGAAGGCTTTGAAGTTCCAAAGTAATTATATTTTGAAAATACTTTTAACTTGGAGGGTTTTAATTTTGAAAGGCAGATCAAATTTTTCATAATTTGAATTATTATTATCTATATATACTATTCAAAATTCAACGCTATATACACATAGATTATCCATTTACATATATAAGATTTTTGTACGGATACAAGTTAAATGCAATGCATAGGTGTACTGGGGCAATTTTTGTTTTTCATTTCCGCTTCTTTCATCATGAGGATCTTGAGCTCGTTGATGGTATCTTCGGGGTCAGTTACAGAGTGACCCACAGTCAAGTCACTTTCATAAATTTCATAATCATTACCACCTTCTCTGGTCTTATCGCCAAAAAAGTGAATATCCTCGTATCCTTGAATATGTCTCAAGCAGTACGTTTTGTCCCATCCCTTGGGGAAAACGTCGAAAGATATTTGGCCACCTGGCATTTATATAATGAACAGTCAGATTATTCGGATTATTTGTTAAGTCTTCTAATCTCAATGATAATACAATTTATAATCTCAGGAAAATTGAGCAAAAAAGATAACAATCACAACAATGATAATCAAGATAAACTTACCAATACTGTATGTCAATGCTAAGTTAGGAAACTCCTTTTTGAGCGCCTGAATAAATTTTTGACGAATTTGATTTTCATTGTCATACTCCAAAAACTGAAGACGTTCTGGAACTGTACAGTTTCGTCCGACGGGCGAAATGTTGAGCATTCCAGTTCTAAACTCAATGAAGGTTCCTCTTTTGAAAGGGAGTTTCAGTTCGGAAATGTAACGTAAACAGAAATTTATAAAATCCTGCAATGCCTCTTCTCCGATCACGCACTGTATTGTCTGTAAAAAAAATAGTCGTTTTAATTTTGTATCATAGGAATCCTGGCGATATATGGAGCTGTACTTACATCGGTTTGAAGTTGCTTTCCATCTCGAAAAGCTACTAATCCATTTTCAGCGAAAACATACTTATACTTTTTAAAAATTTCTTCGCCACCTAATTGCTTTTTAAGTTTAGGTAGATCAGAACCTCCGACAACAGCGATATCAAATTCCTTTTTTAACTTCTCTTGCAGGAATCTGTCAACCTCGGGTTTAATAGTCTGCAAAAAATGTCATATTGATCATAAAGTGAACATCTAATTTTTGATGTTAGAATATCAATCAAGAAAAAAATTTA
This sequence comes from Synergus japonicus, assembly GCA_900474275.1. NCBI lineage: Eukaryota > Metazoa > Arthropoda > Insecta > Hymenoptera > Cynipidae > Synergus > Synergus japonicus. Next base: position 126,388 of record UCOH01011366.1, on the reverse strand, counting down.
AACAGAAATAATTGTTTGTTTTAAATACATATTTGTACACACCTGTTGAGGCACAGTAAGAGTACCGTCGACATCAAAAAGAACAATTGTCTTATTTAACGCCATGATGATTCTGATGTAAACCTGAAATGTATATTATATTTCAATAAAATTAATGTTTAATAATAAAAAGAATCTAAAAATAAGAAATAAAAATGAATAAAACTAAACTATACGTTATTCGCACACTAGCAAGAAATCTTCTCTGAGTAGAAAAATAAACTGAAATAGTCGCTTTTTTCACAAAATTAAAATTCAAGTTTAGTTTCAGTAAATAATCACGTGCTTGTGTCCTAGTTAACAGAAATTTATTTATCCCCTCTTTTACCCAAGTTAGATTTTGCAAAATTAGTCTTACCGATTTCTATCACAAATTCAGGAGTAAAATATGACTACTCAGACACAAAACACTTATTTCACTTAAACTTTTCTGTTTAAAACAATTAGAAAGTATTTTTTGAAAATTTTTCACCCTCCTAAGGAGCACCAAATGTCAATAATCCTTTCTACACCCACAACAGTGGCGGCAGAATCACCTCAAATCACCTGTAGTGAATTGCGTGAATTCGCGACAAAACAATATGATGAAATTTAATTTTAATGTTATGTTCATCCTCAAAATCATTAAGAATCATTTATTGTTAATTACTAGAGTAACAGAGATACTTACGATTTAGAAAATAATGAAAAATTTTCTATTTATTTTCACAAATTTGAAAGATAAGGATTAGTATCTGACTTAGAGAAAAATTGTGTACGTGGTCCATAAAACCATGTTCCTTGGTTGACGCCTGTAAACAGTGTAAACCTGTAAACACAATGTTGAGAACCTGCCTTAAGGGCGTGTGGCACTTACCATGTGAGCAAATTAAGTTTCATGATTCGTTAAAGGTTTTTACAATGATTTACATCCACGATATTAAATATTTTTTGTTGAAAGTAGGCTACCTTACCTTCGTTTCATGAAGTCGGAAGTTTTAACGAAAAATATTAAATATTGCGAATGTAAACTTAACGAAACCAAAGAAATTAAATTTGCTCACATGGTAAATACTACAGCTGAGTACTATACATACATATGCATCGTATATGAATGCCTATATGTAGGATCATATACATACTATGCATACATACATGCATGCATAGAAATACATTATATATATATACCGCAAGAAATGTCACCTAACCTCTGTGATCGATTATGTTGTGAAAATTTGTAATTTTTTAAATCACATTTGATACATCTGTTTTCATCTGTTTTAAAATGTCCAGGGGTAAGTTTAAAAAATCATCGGTATTAATTATCGAGAATAAACTTCGATATGTGATAAAAAATGTAACAGTATGTAAATGTTCTTATAAACATTCAACAATTTTGTACTTTTTTTATGAATAAACTACTTGACAGACCTAAATTAACAATCTAAAACAAATGTTTCATATATTTTTTATACTATTAATTAGTAATCATGGATCTAAAGAATTGTAGCAAGACCTCAAAAAAACTCGTAAAATCCACTATATGTATGTCACAAAGTCGTCACAGACATTTTGAATGTTAGATATTTTATATACAAATTAAATGATGCAATTCAATGATCAACATTCAAGTTAAAAGAATTATTAATGTATCTGTGAATATTTTAAATTAACAAAAGATTTATCGATATTGCTTAATGCATTTGTAAGTTATTATTGCATAATAAATTGTTACTGATGTTGCCTTGACAATTTCTCATCCGAAAAATTCGTCAACAACTGATTCACGATGAAAAATGAGTCATCAGTCATATAATAATGATAAAAACATAATATAATAGAAACTGTTTAACCATCACGTTTCAATTTTTCATTTCAATCACTTAAAATACGAACTTTTTGAATTTCGTGACCTTGATTTCGATATTTCAAGACTTCATGAGAATGTAGTCAAGGACTGATCAAAACTTCTCAAATTATTGTTATTCTTAGATTTACTTCAAACTAAAATACTTTAAATATATAATTAATTACATAATTATAATATAATATTTTTACAGGTATGGCACCTACGACTCTGAACAGCCCAAACGTCCAAGTTTCATCAGATTCATCACCTCCAGTCTTCGAATCCATCAACTCAATAGAATCGGAAGAAAACCGACCACAACCTGGAGAAGTTTCAGATTTCATTGAAGCTACTCTACAAAGATCAGAAGAAGTTCTTCTTTCAGAAACAAATTACAGAGACAATGCAAATACAAGCATGGAATTTTCAGAAGTTGAATTATCACATATCCAAGCTTCCGAGAACAGAAACGGTGAATCTTCTACTCAGGTAGAAGCTCGAACATCTTCTGGTTCTTTCGAAGTACCCATACGTCCAAAAAGACGGTGTACTGAAAGAAAAGATGCTTGGATTGCAAAAAAAAATGCTCCAAATGTTCCAGAAATAAGAATTTATGGAAATAAACTAGTAGATTTGAAATCTAAAGAAAAGAAATCTAGTTGTTGGGAAAAGTTTACCAAGTCTTCAACACTAGAGAGGGAAAAACAGGTAGACATAAGTGTTCCTAAAGCCGGTACTCCAGTGACATCAAATATAATAAAAAAGGCTGGTGCTTATTTCCTTGGTCCTCTGATTGGGACATCTCCGGTGAAAAGTATAGTACAATGTTTAGCTAGGCGGATGGGAACTGACAAATTTTATACTATTAAAATTCTAACATTAAAGGACGAATCAGAAAATGAAACTCAAGATGATCGACAAGGAAAAATGTTGTTGCATGCAGAGTATTCTCTTTTAAGTTTACTCCGAAATCAAGATGGTGTTGTGCACCACCATGGATTTTTTAAAGTAAATATATTTAAATTTGAAATTATTATCAATACCTGAGTGTTAATCATTCTTTAATTTTAATAATTATAATATATTTCTAGGATTGTGCTATGGAAGAAAAAAGTACCCCGCTCGGTAATATTTATACAGGAAAACTAAAACGACGACTCTGCCTCGTCCTCGACTGTTTAACGTCTCACGACTTCAATCCAAAAAACGATGAACTACTTAACTTGCAGCATCATGTTATAAGAGAAAAGAAATTATCTGAAAAGGAAACTCTTTTGATTTTCTATGATACTGTCAGGATTGTAGCCTGTTTGCATAAGAGAAATATTGTTCATAGAGATCTTAAACTCGGAAATCTGGTTATAAATCGCAAAACCAGAAAGGTATACCAAAAATACTGTTTGTTGATTAAGAAGTTCTCTCAAATCAATTTTAAATTCATTTTTTCTTTGTTTTACTAGGTAACAATCACGAATTTTTGTCTGGGAAAACATCTAGCGAGTGAAAATGATCTTTTGAAAGATCAGCGAGGTTCGCCAGCTTATATTTCTCCGGATGTCTTGTGTGGAAAACCATATTTGGGAAAACCTTCGGATATGTGGGCATTAGGCGTTGTACTCTTCACTATGCTCTTCGGTCAATTCCCTTTTTATGACAGTAGCCCAACTCAATTATTTATTAAGATAAAGGCAGCCAACTATCACATTCCAAAGTAGGCATTGCATTAAATAAATAATTGATCAAAGTTTATTTCTATGCAGAAATAAAATTAAAGTACCTTTTTAATATTTTAGCGATGGGCGAGTTTCGGATGGAACAATATCATTAATCAGAAACCTGCTGGTTTTGCAACCAAGTAAACGTTTGACAGCAATACAAGTCTTGGATTCCCTTGACACAATAATTGTAACATTTAGAGCTCCTATAATAATCGGTGAAGAAGATCAAGTAGTTCCTGAATTGATTGAATCCCAGGAAGAAATGGAGGATAAGAAAGAAAAGAAGGAAAGTGAGAGTAATAACTCGTTATCGGACTTTTCCAGACATATTACACTTCAGGTAAACTATTAATCATCATTAGACTAAAATGTACATAACTACTATTAATCTAATCCTAAAATTCATTCTTGTTTTCTCTTGCAGGAAAAAATGCCTCACATTACAAAGCAACCAAGTCCAATTTTACCACGACCTAGACCTTACGGTCAGATTCCAGTCTACAGGATAGATTCAGATGCTCGGGAACTGAGTCAAGCTGAATTAAATAAATACAAACATCTTATACCTAGAGATAATCCGAGACAACATTCTTCAAATAGAGGAGAAGGTACTTCGTCACTGGGTAGAGGAAGTTCTACTAGAAGTAGATCATCAAGTCATCAGGTAATTACCCTAAAGTTTGAGTTTGTAGATAAAAATCTCAATTTCCGAAAATTCATTCACTCTAAAATTTTTACTCTAAAACCAAATCTATTTTCACGTTATATAGGCCAGTAATCAACAAGATCAAAGAAGAGATTCTAACAATCAACATCGTTCAAGTGATTCTAATTTAGCTGCCAGTAATGTCCAGACATCTCAACCTCAAAATTCAAATAATGTTCCTACAAACGTATTAAACTCTACAAATAGATCCTTGATGTCAAATTCTATAAATAGCTTGCAATCAAGACACGAAACTTCTTCGACTAATACCACTAATGCATTGACACCTCCCTTAAGACCTGAAGATTTGATCAACAGGCTGCAAGTAACGAGAAGGAGATTATCTCAGAGTCGAAACGCTTTGTCAAGGGAAATTTCAAATCTTATGAATTCGCGACTGAGACTTGCATCCCAGAATGGTAATCGTAAGTAATCTTATATTTTTATGATTACTTCATTTAAGTTTATTCTGATATCTAACTATTGAATCTTAATAGTTTCCAGCAGCCAACCCTCGCTCTCGGAAACGCCGGATGGAAACCTCTACATGTCTGACGATCAATTGCACCTTGGTCAAGGAAACGGAAGTCATGGACAGATGTCAAGAAGCGCTGAGTCACATATAATACAATTGGCTTCTCGCGCCTTGTCCCTAACTTCCCCTTCATTATTAGCCATGAACACAAATTCTAACAACGCTTCACTTGACTCGAACGACTTGAACAGATCCGTTCCGGACTTAAGAAATCGAAATCAACAAAACAGTGCTAGAGAAACATTACGAGACCGATTAATATCCTTTCGAGCTAGGATGCAGCAGAATAGAATTAATTCCATGGAAAGAACTTTAGATAATCAGAGAATAATTTCAAACGCTATTTCTGCCCCAACGAATTCTAATCATAGGGATATATTATCATCGAGAAGAATGTCTCCATATAATAGACATTCGTCTTTCGTTGCAAATTTGAGATCTGGGGAGAGAAATATTTCAAGTCAGAATAATTTAAGACGCAGCAATTCGGATTTGTATTCAAGCAGATCTATCGAATCAATTGTAAGGAGAAATATGCGTGCCTCGAATTCTAATAACAGTCAAAATTTGCGCCTTTGTCCAGTGAGCAATAATAGTTCTACGAATGACAGAACAAATGTTGTAAATCTCGTGTATCTCGAAGAAAATCGATCGAACCTTGAAGAAAGTAATTCAGGAACTTTTCTTGCAACTAGTAACGACTCACAGCTAAGCATGTTTAATCCGAATACTCGACGCGAAGCTGTCGCTAATTTTTTATCGCAATTAGAGATGAATTCTAATACTTCTAATAACAACAGATCCAATTCTGATTCCGTGAGATGAAACCGCAGTGAGTGAACAAACATTGAAAGTTTATTTTATTCGATTTTAAATTCTTTGGTGAATTTAAAACATACATGCGTGACTAAAAGTAAAATGTGCTATAAAAATCGAACAATGTTTCTTAAAAGACACAGTGGTTTGTCTTTCCTTATATAAAATGAGACCAGAAAAAGAGATCGAGCTATTTTAAGGAATATTTAATATTTTCCGATAAATTCTTAACTTTGAACGAATTCAGAGCGGCAGTTGTTCTTGTATGGAAGCAGAAAGGTATTTTCGAAAGAAATCGAAAATAGAGCCACCAATACATCCTGATATACATAAAATGTATAACAGTTGAAATGATTTTAACTTGTACAATAAAAATGTCGTAGGATAATTGAAGCATTCCTCTTTTTCCAAATTGAAAATGCGTTTTTAAACTTGTAATTTGTAGCTCATTTTTAACATGTGCAGTTTTTTTATTCATAATAAATATGTCATGAAAAATTTCCTGTCTTTAATTGAATATCCGAGATGGCTGTACTTTCCATTTTTACATATAAAAATTAATAACACTAGATATTTATTAATAGAAAAGTAATTGATGTTAAAGGAAATAAGCTTTAAGAAAGTAAATTATATATATAAAAAAAAAGAAAAAAAAATTGTTTGAAACCACTTTCTCTACCTTATTTGGGTAATATTAAGTATATGAGTAAAGAAATTGGTTGCACATTTTAAACAAATCTTAAGTTCTGATATCAGTTAAAGAATGAATGACAGAAAAATGGTTCGAATTGCCGGACTAGAAAAGTTCTTATAAATTTACATATTTACATACGATTCACGAAGTCGGCAAATTCGAAATTTTACTGTTCATTAAGTATCAAATAATTCTTGACACTGAGGAGGTTACGATATAACATACTACTTTAGTGTAATTGTACCACAAACAACTTTTGAAAACCTAAAGTTTGTTTATTTTAAATACAGTATTACTTTAATGCACTTATGCTAAATGATCTAATTTAAACAAATCGAAACATTAATCCTTATCATAAAATAATTTCCTTCTACAATAGACTTACTCTGCTTTACACATGGATATTACCAATGCAAAGCTATACATGGTAGATTTTATAGATTATTATTAGTATTACTGTACACAATAATGGGCTATATTTATTCTCGACATGAAGTTTCACGTTTTATGCAAAAGTATTTCCTTGAAATAGAGACGTTACTCGTGAATAGAAAAACAATCAGATTGCAGTCATACCTACTGTCTTAAAAATAAAAAACAGTAAACTTTAAATTTAAATTGGAAAAAATTTTAACGACAATCAATCGAAAGGAGATTGCATAAAATTTATATATTTTTCGCGACATTATTTCACATAATACTATAAATATTATTTCAAGAATCGTCAATTATTTTATCTTTCTAGCCTAGATTGTTTTTCGATTGAACCTTTTGCTTTTTAACAATAAGACTATCGAAATGTACACTGAAGTATGAATGTCATGTGTACAGGATAGCTTTTTTCACTCATTATCACTGAAGTGATAACCGTGCACGCTTCAGTGCTTGTCATAATGTAAATCTTACACTGGAATTATCGTTCTTCCTACTTTTGTTGCTGATCTTGACTGGTTTGAGTAGGAAAACTGTATGTTTGCGAATATCCTTGCCAAGCATTGGAGTAGTTATACGTCGCATCAGTATCGTTTGTGCTGGTAGTTGCTGTTGTGTTCACCACTCTGCTTGCCTAAAAATGTTTTAAAAAATTAAGTTACGAACTTTTCTAATCATCTTCAAGTCACAAGTGGCAGAATACGGAATTTCTAATCAATATCATATTTTTCTTTTAGAAGGATTATACTAAAATTTCACTATTTGAAAATAATAAAGCATAGATTGTTTTTAAAATTTATTCCTTCTAAATTGAAAATTCACATTAGAAACAAATTAATTTATAAGTGCTGATTTATTTTTTCTTTAATGATTTTTTTCTTTGCACTCCTGAACTTTGATCAAGTTCATGTTTTTTTTTATATTTTAACTGACGCCGTTTTTATTTTTTGTAGGATACTAACTTTCGAAAAAGTAAGAAATATATCCTTCTAGTAAGGAAGAAACTATTTATAACTTTCTCCTGGTAGCGACTGTAGCAATAATAAATCCATCAAAGGAGAACAGAGTTTCTTTTCGAAGAAAATACAGAAAACCTCAAATCTTGTAACATTTGTTTACCATATAGCAACGGTCTTTCTAAGGAGTCGAGTCAAAATTAATGCAATAATTTGACAATTTTTATTACAATAAAGAAATATTAACACTTTGGACTACAATGTTTTAAAAACTTACTATTTGGTTTTGAGCATTAAAAAATAAAATTTAATGTAGTCAAAGTGATGTTTAGTTATTCTAGTGATATAAAAGTAATGTAACAAACGTACCTTAAGTATTTTTAATACAATTAGTATTGTTAAAATTAACAACAAAAAAAGTTTTACTATATAAAAACCAAATTTACGAAATAGCTTGGTAGGTTTTATAGAAATAAACATTATTACCACGTTTTAGAAAAATCTCGAATGCTGGAACGTAAATACTGTTACAAGAATAATAGAGGCATCTATACTTTACTTTCTGTTCCACTCTTGTAACATTTACTGCGGTGATTTATTGTTTGCTTACAGCCTGGCCACCAGCCGCAGTTGTCGCCTGTCCACTTTGCTGATTTTGGCCCCAATACTGATTGTAATACTGTGGATTCCAACTGTTCCAATTACCATTGCCGTAATTTTGGTGATTGTATCCAGATTGGCCGTAGCTTCCTTGTCCGTAGCCTTTCCAGTTGCCTCCTCCACCCCATTGTTGTTGACCGCCGCTCCAGCCTCCTTGATTCCAGCCTCCCTGCTGTGCACCGGACCAACTACCTTGTTGACCTCCCCAGCTTCCAGCTGATTGTGAGCCTTGGTAACTATAAAAAGCCAAAGCGACAATTATAAATTATTAGAAATAGATTAATTGCTGACGGAATTCAAAATTTTGGTAAATACATACCCACTCTGACTCCAGCCACCTGGACGAGATGATCGGTTTCGGTCATTTGAAGATCGCCTATCACTGCCTCTTCTGTCAGACCCTCCACGATATGATGAAACTGAACCACTAGGACCTCCTCTTCCTCTCCACGTGTTGGGAGTACCACCATATCTTGTGTGACCTCCACGTTGATTTCTGTCTCGCCATCCTCCACCTGAACTGCCACTACTTCGCCAGGCTGGATTGCGATTCCTATCTTGATCTAGATAAGAGATTTAAAAGAAATTCAGTATTAAATTTTTGGTTGCGTTACTATAAAAAAACCGAATAATTTACCATAATTTTTCAAATATATAGAGAACAATTAAAACATATCTACTTACAACCGGAACGACGACCATCTCGACTATCTCGACTATCCCGACTATCTCGACTGTTTCTTCCATCTCGATGATCAGCCTTCTCGAAACGAGAACGTTTCTTTTCTTGCTGTACACCAAAACCAGCTTCTTTCGCCTCTTTGTTGTACTTCTCAATCAAAATTTTGGCTTCCTCTTCAGGGAGCTCGACGTACTCAACAGCATTGAAAGAATCTCCAACAGTCGGTGCAGTGAAGTTTGCTGTAAATAAGAAAAGGTTTTTTAGTTCTATATCAAAGTAACCAATATCTATGTTAATGACCTTTGTATTTAAAATCAAAACACACCTTTCATTTCTTGAACCGAGTTATCAGGACACTTTGTCTCCACGTAATCAGATTTGTTTGAGCGGGTTTGGAATTCTTCATCTGAAGGTATAATGACTATCGCTTTTTTTTGGAATCCACTGAAATGTCGCATTTTACGCTTCTGTGCAGTTGCATACACATTATTCTGCAAAAGAAACAACAAATATTATATACAAGGATAAACGAAAATTATAAAAATGCTAATTAACTAGAAAATAACTAACTTGATCGAGAATGTAGTTACGTCTTCTTCTTGCTGCTATATCAAGTAATTTGGTCAGAGCTCGAGAGCATTTATCAATGACAACTTCCCACTTTCCTTGATGATTTGTCTTGCGTGGAAGACCCATTACCTTCATTTTCTCAATCAAAGTATTTGTGCCTAAGATATTGTACATTTTTTCAGGATGTTCTGCCGCATATTTAAGAGACCAGGTCGTCTTTCCAGCTCCAGGGAGTCCACAGAGCATAAGTATTTCACAGTCCTCTCTCTTTGCAGGTCTTTGTGGTCCAGTAACACGATCATTGAGATCTACCTTTGCAACGAAAGTGTATCCTTCCAAAGTCGAAGAATTCCAAGGTTCTTCTTGACCGAAGTTACAAATGAAGGTACAATTCTTGGTCAATATATGTGGGAATAAAGCTCGATCTCCAAGTTCTTCTTTAGGAACAATAAATGCAGATCCTAAATTCTCTCCATTGAGTGTGTACGATATTTCTACATTATCTGAGCTTAAGTCAAGATAACAACCTACAATGTCGTCTTTACTAAAGGTTTGACCATAGTCAGAAAATTCATTATTTGTGCATTTCTTTCCAGTTCCGTCGAAACCAAAACTGAAAGGTTCTTCTCCAAGTTGCATTGACGATCCAATTACGGACCAACCTGCTCTAAGTACGTGAGGGTTCTCTTCATCTTGTAAGGTGATTGGGCAGTTCTCTGTGATTTTTACTTCGTAGAATACTTTTCCCGTTTGGAAACCGTAAGTTGCTCTGGCTCCAGCCCAAACGTAACCAAAACCGTCACTGTGCATGGGCGTTGCGGAAAAGAAGTCTTCTTTCTTGATCAGTAAGTTCAAGTCAGAGTCGTCTGAAATAAAAGTAATCCAGAAATTACAAATTGGAAGCCTAATAAAAAATTTAATTCTAAAAGGAGTTGAGAATGAGACGATATATGTAAAAATTGTACTACTTACACCAAGATAAAGCTAATGCTGCTTCGTCAAATTCTGGTTCTTCTTCAGGCTTTGGTGGTATCTTTGACGATTCCTCTTCAGGACTTGGCGATCGTTTGCGTTTTCGATCTGGTTTAGCTTCTGTCTTTTCTTCGTCCTTTATATCTTCTCCCTGTGCCTTCATTTCAACGTCCTGCAAATGGAGTAAATTAGTGGTCTGTTAATATTTTAATTAAATAATTTTAATACAATCTAAAATTAAAAACCAACATTAAAAATACTAAAAAAAAATTCTACCTGATCTTTCAATTCCATTTCGTTATAGTATTTATCCGAACTATCCATTTCCTCTTCCTTAAGAGGTTTCGCAGCATCCTCTGTCATTTCCTCATCGTTTGTAACAAGATGTGCATAAGAGTCCAAATCTTCTTCGTTTTTAATATCTTCCACTGAATTTTCTGTAGATTCCTCAGGACTTTTTGATTGTTCTTGTGTAGGTTTTGCAGGACTTTGATGAATTTCTTGAGAGGATTTTAGAGGACTCGCCTGAGACTTTGCAGGACTTGCTTGAAGCTCTTGTGCAGGTTTAGCAGGACTGGTCGGTTGTTCATCTAAAGAATTTTCATTCTGTATAAGGGTATTTTGTATACCATCTCTTCCATCATTTTCAGCAGGACTCTGTTGAGTTTCTTGAGCAGGTTTAGCCGGACTTTGCTGCGTTTCTTGTGTAAGTTTTGCTGGATTTTGTTGAGCTGGTTGCGCAGATTTGATTGGATTCTCATGACTTGCAAGGTCAGGTTTAGCAGGACTTTGTTGTGATACTGATTCAGGTTTAGTTAAACTCTGTTCACTTGCAGGTGCAGGTTTCGTAGGACTTTGTTGAGCAATTTGCGTAGATTTTACAGGACTCGCTTGAGGTTCTTGCGCAGGTTTCGCAGGACTTTGTTGAACTGCTTCTACAGGTTTTACAGGGCTCACTTCTGTAGGTTTTGCGGGACTTACGTGAACTTCTGTCTTGACAGGGCACTCTTGAAGTTTTACAGTGTCTTCTTCATCAATACCGGATTCTGGTACATCACTTTGAGTTTCTTCCTGTTTTCTTTGGGGTTTCTTCGTCGGTGTGAGAAGTTCTTTTTGTTTTTCTGGAGAACTTATTTCAGCAGATGCTTCTTCTTCTTCTGACATTTCGACTGTTGTTGGTAACTCATTTACTGGTGATTTCACCGGAGGCTTTTTATCAGGAGTTACAGCCCTTGCAGAAGCTCTGGTCGCTCCCCTGGTTGGAGTTCTCGGGACAGGTGTCTCTTGCTGTTCTTGGGAAACATCTTGATGTCTTGTCCTTCGGGATGGCCTCGAAGGTGTCTCTGCGGGTTTGGGAGGGTCTGGTGACTTCTCCCTTTCATTATCTGACTCTGGACTCGAGCCTGTATGATCCGGGATTTCTGGAAAAAAATTAAGTTCAATATTTTATTGTAATTAACGTACGATACAGTACTTGGCTTAAAAATCACCAGTCGGAAATCTTGCAATTTATGATTCGAAAATTGAGAAATGAAATCAGACACATCAAATTGAATTGCAGGAAAAATACCAATCTGTCTTTTCATAATAAAAAAATAATTCTTTCTTATCTCAGTCCAAATAGTAACAGGGAAAATTTTTGGCAAAAAACTAGCAATTGATAATATTTTATAAGAGGTTAAAATTCAATTACGTTTTTGTGATTTAATATAGTATAAATTACATATTGATTTACAGAGTTCAGATCATGTAAAACATTTAAATGGTATTTAAAACTATTCAAGTAGAACATTGGTTGATAATGTATTAAGATTAATCTAATTTTGAGTATTCCCGCCCTGTTTTCGGACAATTTAAGATGGCAGTGAAGGGATAAATTACCGGCGGGAAATGGAATGGTTGTAAACATTTCCCCAGTAAATTTTCCCGCAGAATTTTGTCTATTATCAGTCATTCAGGTCATTTAGGTCAAATAATAAATAATAATAAACAGAATAAACTATAATTAACTCTAAAAAGATTTAATATTTTTAAATAGAATAAACTATAAGTATAAGTAATAATTGTTATCTTTTTCATGTAAATATAATTTTTGTAATAATTAGATAATCTTGCAAATAAATTTTGAAAGATCAACTTTAAAAAGTTTTTGGAATTTCATCAGTTTCGCAAACTTCTACTAATCTAACAGATAATAACTAATAGTTAAAAAATAAGAGATAATAATTAATACATAGCAATAACACAATTAAAACTGCATTTTTTTTACAACCAGGTTCATTTGACATAAATTATTCATTACATAAAAAAGCGATGCCTAAAGATGATATATTTTAGTAACTGAGAAATTTTGAAAAGAAAAAAAGATAGTATTCAAAAACCGAAAGATAGGTCTTTCTAACGAGGTCAGGTGAGTTTTTTAGCTCACCCTATATAACATCGTTTCAAAACAGTGGTAAGACGATAAACCATGGAGCTTGAGAAAAAGCATGGGCTTCAACCTTTTGAAAGGAGGTAATTCAATTACCCATGCCATACGCTTTAAGCGATGCACTTTAAAAACGCAGAGGAAATAATGAGATGTTTATCGTCCGGTAAAAACACTCACCATGGCCAGCTTCCCCGTCCAACGCCTCACGAAGCCGCTCGACGAGGATCGCCTTGTTACCCTTGGTATCCAGGCCTCGTTTCGAAAGCTCAGCCCGCAATTCAACCACTTTTAACTTTGCAGGATCCATCGTTTGTGATTTCATACAATTTCTAGACACACACGCACTCTTTCTCGACGAAAATGCTTATAAAATGATCACACACGCGCCACTGACCCGCGCTGCATACACAATATGGCGGTACAACTACAACAACGTACACTGCAAACAGCGCGTTACGTATTACTATTGTCGAGCTGTGATTGGTTGAATCTTTCCATTTAAGCATGACGTAATGCGATTCTCAGTTTATGATTGGCTTGTCTATTGGACGAAGGTAGTCCCGCGCAAATATGCCGTTACATTTGAGAGTGCGCATTGGATAAGTGGCGAATCGGCTGAGAACCTTTCAAATTTCATTGGTACATTCTCTTAGATCCCTTTGTTTTACGGGTGGGTATTCATTTAGCAGAAAATTCAGTTCAGGAAAATAATTTTTTTTCGGACAGATTTCGGAAAACTAAAGGACATTAAACTTTTTTTTAAAATTATGCTTTGCGTTAATCTAAAAATTTAACTTCTTTACTTTAACTTTACTTAACAAATACTAGAATTATATATGTATATGTAGTCTTTTTTGAAATAAAATTAGGCTACAGAGCAAAAACAGATTTACTTTTAATACTTTTTTGCAAAAAAAAAAGTTCGAAATTTAAACTTATAATCAAATTGTTTCATGATATATGCAAAAAATATTAAACTCAGACATTTTTTCACTATATACCCATAAATGCTATTTAAAATTGAGTAATTTTACATTATTACATATTATAATAATATCCGTTATAATTAAAATGAAGAATATCTAGTTTTGAAATTAGAACATAAATGATTTTATGCATTTTAAGAATTACAAGTAGAAAGTATAGCAATATATCAAGATTGTGTTAACTGATCTAATATACGGAAATTGTGACAAAAGCAGACAAAAGTATAGAGACTTCAGTTTTTTAAACAAGAATCAACATTGACAATATATATTTCAGAAATGCATTTTCATTATTAAAGCAATGCTTATAAAATATAATATGTATATTTGTCAAACATCGTTAAATTCTCTAAAAACTCTGATGAGAAATTTAATGCGCCGAACATCTTATTCAAAGGCTGCAAAGAATTCTGCTCTGCGCGACACCAATACACTAAAAATTGAGTTCAGTGACGCACGCAAACGCACGTCGCGAAGTGACAGGCGCGGTGTGCCTTTGCATTTTCAACGATAATATGTGAATTTCGCGAAAGCTGACGATCCGCAGTCGCGGACTCTGAATAGAGTTACTGTTTAATCGGTAAATGCTTTCTTCTTGATTGCCTAGTTGATAAGTCAACGGAACTACGAGTGTTCTTCGTATTACGATCCAATTCACCATCGGTCAACGCCATTTTGTGACCACGCATTCAGACATAAACATCAAACTTTCTAATTCTGTTGATATCCATGCGCGAGGAGTCTGGCAAAGCCAGTGAACAACTAAATATTTTGTGCTTTTCATCGTGTCTCTAAAAACAATTTCCATCGTTATTCCAGAGAAATCAGAGGCACATTATTGTGAGGCGTTTGGCGCCAAATTTTTCTCATGCAAAGCAAGCAAAGTACATCTGCCTTGACGAGAAACAGCTGTCTTTCAGACATCAATGGATGTATTTTGTCGACTGTTTGCTACATAGACTACCTGCACTCTTTACAATGTTTTTCGTTAAAATTCAGTAACTCGCGCTTTATCTGGAAAGTTCGGAATGGTAGGATTGGTACGTTATTCGTCATGTGATCACTGTGAAAAGGTTTCTAATTAACCGCAAGTGTTTTTTGCACGATTTGGGCTTCAAGTCAAGGTCCGAATTCTCGCGACTCAAACACACCTTACACGGTAAACTTGGATATTTTTAACGATAATAGTGTCAAATTTGACAGTTGGATATATTATTGTCAAACGAAATGAAACACCAAATTAATTCTCTATTCAAAATTTCAGTGTGACGTTTCACAAACAAACTAGTGTTTCAGAAACTTGTTACACCATTATTGACCTGTCAGTTTATCGTACAATGTTGAATTGCTTGTTTAAGATAATGCAAGTTTAAGAAATATTTCCATTTAAAAAATTGAAAACAAAGTCAATCCTAAGTCATATGAGTTCTATGGAAGTTACAAGATGCTTATTTTTTAAAGACATAAGTCGTATTAAATAACGTATTTCATTTTTAGAATCCAGGCAAGTTTCATTTTTGGACTCACGTATATTGCTAAACGGCTTATATCTTATTTTTACTGTAAGATGAAAAATTAAACGCGATTATCGTATTTGAAAAATTTAAAAATAAGGTTTATATGTTTCTTCTTTAATTTTGGTATCATAAGAAATGGTACATAACTTATATTCTTTTTGAAGTTACGAGTATTAAATGTTTTTATCGCCATTAAAAGATTAAAAAGACGTTTATTTTGTTTAGAAAATTGATATCTTCAAATTGCATCATTAAACATTCAAAAATTATAAATTCCGAGTATTTGAAACCTCTTAACCTCTAAAGTAAAATAATTTATAGTTAAAAGTGAATTAAAATACGCAAACTTTTAAAATAAAAGAGTTTAACGTTTAGGAATAATCAAACGAGTTATTGTTGTGATATCAATACAACCGGCCCCTTTTAATATCTACTATTTATATGTCTGTATTTCTGGTACAACACATTAATAATAAGTTTATTTACTTATTTAAATACATTTTAGAACCAAAAAGAATTGATTATATTTAAAAAAAAATTAATCTTTACTAGAAATTAATTTTCTTTAAATAAAGAGGATAAAATAATTTGTGTATTATAAAATAATTATATTTTTTGAAACTTCAAATACATCTAAAATTCTCGATATTACCCAAAGTTTTTAACGTTTAATTTATTTCCAAGATAAAACCCTATAATTTTAAAAGTTCTAAAATAAATAAAAAATTTTTGTGCAGATCTGTTGGATGTCAGAAAAGCGGAAAAATGTCCGGTGATTCAGGGTGGAATGCTGTTATCCATCATCCCTCAGAGCTGGAGTTACAGAACTGGAATTGGGATGAAAATGATGGAGAAACAGAAAGGGAATTACCTTCTACTGTCGATATGGACGCAATAAAAGGCGGAGGAAGCTGGAATCCAGCTACTGGCCCAAATGGTACCATCATTTATTTAAATAACTTAAATTAGCTTCAAGTCTCAATTTAGCCATGAATGAAAAATCAAGGTTCAATAAAGAAGAAAGGCTTCAATTGAATTTTTATTTCATCAACTCTAGAAACCCTTGATTCTTTACCCTAAATAATAATTTTAACTCTTTATACTTCCAGGTATGTATAATTGTATATATTATTGAACCCTTGTCATCATTAATTCATGTTGGATTAACATATCACATTCAAATATCACATGCAGTCATTCACTAAAAAGCAACAAAATAGTATACTGTATTCATCGAGTTTGATTTATTCAGGGAACGATTCTGTGGACTCTGAGGATGACTCGGAATCTGAAGAGGATAGTTCTGGTGGAACGGAAGGCAGCTGTTCATATTCAGATTCAAATACCGAGTCTGACGATGAAAGCAGCGGAGAAGAAGGAGATGATACAGAATCCAATTCCGATTGTACTTCCAAGCACAGCGAACAAACATTCTCAATTCGTGAAACAAATTTCGAACAGGTAACATTTAAACAGAATAATTTCTGGTGTAAAGAGTACTCCAAGAGTAGTATTCCAAAGCAATCATAAATGTTTTGCTACTGACCACCATTTTTCTAATTTATGCCTCAAAGATCACAGAATTTTTATTTTCCTTGCAACCATGAAACATATTAATATTGTTGAGACCCTGCTGGTATTAAAAATCTATACTAACCTAGTATGCGAAATCGTACAAATTTTATCTACATAAAAATCTATAAGCAGTGTACATATGCAATGTTTATAGGGAGCACTAAAACTTAAGATCGCTATGAAGGCCACAAAGAAAGAAGATGTAGATAAATCAAAGTGCGATAGAAGCAGGCGAAATCAATCTAGAAGAACTAAGACACCTAGTCGCGTTGCTAAGGTAATTGAATATTATTTTTATACTTTATAAATTATTATACTTTATTAAATTATTAAAAATTATGATTTCACGGTGTTCAGCGCTAGGAAAATCATGGAACTATCAGGAAACTGTTCCACTTATTTCTCTTTCCTTTAATAAATAGAGTTTTAAATGGAATAATTTCAGATTAAAACGTTATTTCATAAAGGTTTATGGAAAGATCAGGGAATTCCAAATTTTATATTCACTGGACACCTATTTACATTTTTATGATTATTAACATTGGCAAAACTTTAGCTCACGCTTTGTTAATTTATGTTTAATATTTTAAATCTGCAAAACTAAAAAAAGCTATTTTGAGCTGAAGAAATTTCTTTCTTCAGAAAACGATAAACAAAACACGATCTTCAAATAATCAAAAATAGATAATCAGAACTAAACTATTTATCAGAAAGTTGAAACAATATTAGCGATCATCTACTTAAAATTAATTATTTACTTATTCACGCATAGGCTTCAGGGTGTAGCACTGACGAATCGGATTCGTCAGCTAGTCCAATTCCGCAATTGGCACAGCCACAGCAACAACAACCTCAGCAATCTCAGCATCTCCAACCACAACCACCACAACCACAGTCACAACAGCCATTGCAGGAAATAAATCAAGAAGACTTAGCCGCGATTCTACCAGATCAAGACCACGAAGATGCTCCCTTTGACGGGTTCGAAGATTCAGAAAGCGGTCGTTTAGTCTCCAAAGCAATCGAACGAATGTCACTTGGAGGTGATTCCGATTCAGGAGAAAATACCGACCAAACTCCCGTACCTGTTTATAGTTCAACTTTATTGCAGCAATTCGTAGAGAAAACAGCTTTACTTTCTGAACCCAGAAAAAGGAGGAACAAATTAGTGAAAAAGTTAAATGATCCAGAGTACGCTTGTGTATCAAATGTCTCTCCAGACTCTGGTATTCAATCTGTGAACAACAGTCCTTTACACTTGGCTGTAAGTCCTGTGAGTCCTCAAGCTCCATCTCAATCCCCGGTGCAATCCGTACCTTCAAAACCTGCTGTGAATGTCGACCGAGTCTTATATCCTCCAAAGCGAAAGCCTGGCAGGCCAACCAAGTCGGTTTCCTCACAACCTAGAGGACCAGGAAGGCCCAAATTGAAACCAGAAATTGTCGCGAAAATCGAGAAAATCGGAAAAAGTTCCAACGAAACGGAGGAAAAATCCCTGAAGGAAGCGCCCTGCGCGAAGAAGCCCGCACAATGTAAAACGACCCCAGTTCAAAAACCGAAGGAGAGCGTCTGTAACAAAAAATCGAAAAATAAAAAAACATCTCAGAAGAACGAAAGCGTCGAGGCGAAATCCCCGCCGCCAAAGAGGCATTCAGAGAGTGAAAAAATCTTGTCAACGCGTAAAGCGTGCCTAAATAAGCCCAGTGTTGATAAGTCCAGTATCGATAAGAACAGCGTTGAAAAGCGAGCGAAAGAAACTGAGCAATGCAACGAACAAGTAGAAAAAAGCGATAAGAGGATGAGAAGGGATAAGCATGTTTCGAGAAAGGAAAGTGCTGAACTTAGTTCTGAAAGACAGGAGAAAACTATAGTAAACAGAGTTCCAAGCGAGGAAAAGTTGCCGAACAATAATAAAAAAAGTACAAAAGAAAATAGAGTTGACACAACGTTGTCGAATAAGAAACAAAATTCTGTTAAAAAGGCAATAGCAGCTACAATTTCGAGGAGAGTGTTGAAAGAAAATAAAGGTAACAAAAAGACCCCGGTGAGTTTGGAATCCAACGTAGCTGTGCAAACGGTTATATCTTTGCCTGTAACTATCCCTCTACCGGAAAACTCAGATATTGGTAGGAAATGCGAGAAACTGGAAGCGAAGAATCAAACATCTCATCATCATAAACATCGGCACCATAAACGTCGAAAGCTCGTTGTACCGCCGAAAACTCCAGTGCGAGTTGATCCCTTCATAGTTCAGGAATTGGAAAATTTGATTGACGAGTTTGCCAAATCCTGCACGTTGGGAAGAAATAACGTAGCTTCTAATCATTCCGAGTTGCCGCAGATCTTCCGGGTTAAAAAGATCACCAAGAAGAGAAAAGGAAGTGAAATTAATTCTGGTGAAGAGCAAAAACTGAAGAGGCGACTGAAGAAGGAAAAAGTGCCATCGAATGCAGATTCTAAGAGTAGTACGAACAATAGTTCGAATTCAAGTTCAAATGAACAAAGACTACCTTTGAAGAAGAGACATTATCATGTTTCCAGTCCCCACAGCTCGCAAAGTTCAGGAGGAAGTTGTACTGATGCTGTTAATACTGATGCTAATTCTAAGGAAAATCATATCGAAGAAGCTATCGAGGCTGCTATAACTAGGTACGGAGGTGATTTTGTGAATACAACGCATAAAGAAAAGGCTCCAGTCACCCCGAAAAAGAGACATCTAGATGCGGAAGAAGAACCTTTGGAGAAAGTTAATAACGAGATTAGTGAAGTTACAGTTGAAAAAGCTTCAAATGCGCCGGAAATGAACCCTAGGAGGAAGAAAAAAATCGTGAAAGACTTGAGAGTCACGGTGACCAAGTTAGTACCCGAAATTCAGATGGAAAAAACAGAGAGGTCAGAAAAGAATTCTTGCGAAAAGAATATTAAAAACAATGGGGACAAGTCTGGAAAGGCCGAGAAAGCTGAAAAGGTCGAAAAAACGGTTTCGGAAAAAAGTTCAAAAAGTCAAATAGAAAAGCAAGAAGTTTCGAAAACAGATAAAATGAATTTGGAAGTAAATAAAGTGGAATCTGTGAAGAAAAGTGAAGGTCTAGTACCCGAAAAAATTACAAAGAATGATGCAAGTTCGACTTTTGTTAAATCTGGGCCTAAAATTGTCCTGAAGAAGAAGGTTCGTAGGAGAAAAGCTATTAATAGAACAGGTTTTCCAACTGTGAAAAAGAAGAAGAAGAAGAAGGTAGTTGTAGAACCAACTGATTCAAGAAAGTCTGAAGTTCAAATGACCGAGGAAACATTTGAAACATTGGAAGAAAAAAGGCTCGCGAGTAGAATAGCAGAAGAGGTTCAATCCCCTGCTGAAGAATCAAGTAAAGAACTCTTCTGTGATAACCATGAGACAAAAAATTCCGACTGTACAGAAACTTCATTTCGTGAATTTTCCCGACATTGTTTTTTAGACGAAGATTCTTGCCCTGCAACATTGTCGCCTTCTAAAGATTTGCTGGAGTGTGATGGGAGCAGGCCTTGTGATAAACTTTGCCCAGTGAAATTTGATAGGGTCCAGGATTCGAGAATATACGATGAAAATGCGACCTTGGAAGAATCTTTGGAGAGGTACAATCTGAGTCAAAGAGTTGCTGAACTGAATGAGGAAAACTTGAGGAAATTGGAACGGAGCAGTTCTAGAGAGACTGTGAAACATGAGGTGTCTTGTAATAATAATTATAGTCATAAGCGAAGAAGAGGTTCTGTGAGTCCTTGCAATTTGACCATTAGGAATATAAAGAGATTGAAAAATTCTGGATATGATACAGAGAGTGATGCTGTGCCGAGTAGTGATTTAGCTAGTGATGACCACGATTTTGGAAAACAAGGAAGTTCAGTTCGAGGGAAGAGGAAACAACCTAGGTGGAAGAAGCGATATCTTCAGGCTGGCTTGTTTTCAGATTATTTTAAAGAAGATGAGCCGAGGAAAGTTAATAGTACAGATAACGGAAAGAACAAGATGGCTTATGATCCTACAGAACATCCTCATGGTTTACTGCCTCCGCCTTATCATTGTGGCAAGTTCCTGAGACAGAGAAAGATTCCTTTCCAATTGCCCTATGACTTGTGGTGGTTGCATACACACTCAAGATTGCCTGGAAGAGACGTGGTGCCATCTTGGAATTACAGGTATGTGAATTGATATTGCTTATTAAATTTTCATAAACTCAAACGTTTTCTTATACTAAAATATTATTTTTATCTTTCTAGGAAAATCAGATCGAACGTCTATTACGACGTGAAACCAACCACTCTGTATGAGTCTCAATCATGCGAGTGCAAACCAGAAAGCGCCTGTGGTGACGAGTGTATAAATCGAATGGTGTTCAGCGAATGTTCCCCTCAGTTTTGTCCTTGCGGTGAAAAATGCAAAAATCAAAAAATACAAAAACATGACTGGTCACCAGGTTTGCAGAGGTTCATGACTGAAGACAAAGGCTGGGGCGTTCGAACTGAAAAATCCATCAAGTCAGGGGACTTTATCCTCGAGTATGTTGGCGAAGTTGTTTCCGAAAGAGAATTCAAATCTAGGATGGCAACCAGATATGCAAATGATACACACCATTACTGTCTGCATTTAGACGGAGGACTTGTGATTGACGGTCACCGAATGGGAGGTGACGGGCGATTCGTGAATCACTCCTGTGAACCTAATTGCGAGATGCAAAAGTGGAGCGTTCACGGATTGCCTCGAATGGCACTTTTTGCATCCAGGGACATAGAATCCGGCGAAGAGTTGACCTACGATTACAACTTTGCACTTTTCAATCCCTCCGAAGGTCAACAATGCAGATGTGGAAGCGAAGGTTGCAGAGGTGTGATTGGAGGTAAAAGTCAGAGAGTCGCAAGGCCTTTAACTGTCGCTCCTTCTAGAGTAGATTCTACGGAAAGAAGATCAGTTGGCAGACCTCGAAAGAACGTCCGTAAAGCAAACATCGTACAGTCTTCAAATTCGAAAGGATTGTGTAAAACTCGCAAAATCGGGGAGACGAATTTCATCGCAGCACCTCTAGTCAAGCCAATGTCTCATCAGCAAAGATGCTTCGCGCAAGAACATCACTGCTTCCTACTTCGTAACTTAGAGAAGGTCAAGCGACAAAAATTACAGATCAATCAAGTACAGACCCAACCTGGAAAAGTTAAGCCGGTTGGGGCAGTTCAAACAACAAAAGAAAAGAATGGAACTGATTCGAAATCACAATCTGATGCCTTTTTATCTCAACTCACGGCTTTGACAAACACCAATGCTCGGACAGTTAGAACGCGAAGACTTGCACAGGCTCAGGACGATCCGGAAGTTAATAAGACTGCAAAATTAGCTAAGGTAAATTTTTTCTTTAATATCTATTTGAATTAAACATTTTTTATTGCTTAAAATTGTTCATTCCTAAAAGCTTTCAAGTTGTTTCAAAATGAAATTTTTATTTTTATTTAAATGTCTCTAGGTTTTGAAGGACTTATATTCCGTGGTGACTACAGCTAACGACGAAACGGGAAATTTACTGTGCACACCATTCCTGACTTTGTCGTCGAAGAAAAAACTACCCGAGTACCACGATAAGATTCAAGATCCGATTGATCTCACGATGATAGATCAGGGCATTGGAAGTGGGCATTACAAAACTGCGGAGCAGTTTGATCAAGATATGATCCGACTTTTTGATAATAATGTTCGATTCTTCGGTCGAACGTCTGAGATTGGAATAGCGGCGGCCAGATTGAGAAAACTATACTTAGGAACGAAATCAGATTTTGTTTATGCTATCACGGAAGCAACTGGCTTGCCGCCTGCGCAAGGTTTCTTGCCCCCTCAAGGATCCACCGCGGGTGAAGAGGACGTGATACGTTGCATATGCGGATTGCATAGGCAAGTATTATTCTCATTAGATTCAAAAATTATACTCTGTAGAATGCTTTATATTTATGTATTATGAAATTAAATTTTTATCTTACAGAGACGAGGGACTCATGATTCAATGTGAGCGGTGTTTAGTGTGGCAGCATTGCGATTGTGTGAAAGCTGATACGAGCGCGGAATCCTATCTTTGTGAGCGTTGTCAACCGCGAAAAGTTGATCTGGAAATTCCACTAGAGGGTGAAGAGGAAGAAGAGGGCAAGAAACACTACATAGCTCTCTTACGCGGTGATCTTCAATTAAGACAAGGAGATACGGTTTATGTTTTACGAGACACGGCAGAGAAGCATACTTATAAAACGATTGCGAATCCTGATTACGAACAGATGGACATATTCCGAATTGAGAGGCTCTGGAAAAATATGAAGTAAGCAAAAAGTATATTTTGTCAAATTTAGGGCATGAATTGATTTCAGAAACCCTATGGATTAGCTGATAAATATCTTCAGACTGTAATATTAATTTCTAAGAAAACGTGTTTTTTGAACTTTCAGAGGTGAGAGATTTGTTTTTGGACATCACTATTTGAGGCCGCACGAAACTTATCACGAACCGACACGCAAATTTTTTGAAAATGAAGTCGTTTGTGCTCCTTTGTATGAGGCAGTTCCATGTGATCTTGTGGCTGCGAGGTGTTGGGTTCTTGATCCACATACGTATTGCAAAGGTAAAAATGACGATCATAAGATTATTGAACTGTACTTCATATTTATAAAGGGAGAATTTGTAATTGAATTTTATTTTTTGTTTAAAGGACGACCTGTTGGTTCAACACCGGAACACACGTATGTTTGTGAATATCGAGTGGATAGAGCCGCAAGATTATTCACGAAAGTTGCGAGATCAAGACACCAAGTTTGTACTAAGCCCTATGCGTTTGAAACATTTCCTGAACGCATCAAACATTATAGAACTTATCTGGTTAGTGGTTTTAATTTTTTATTCGAAAAGTTTATAAAGATTAGAAGTATTTTGGAATATCAAGTCACTAAATGATTTATTTTCACACAGCCTCATAGTCTCGATGGTATTTCTGGTGGGAAGTCATTCAAAGAAAAGAAAAAGAACGTTTGTCAGGATATTGAACATAGTGGTCAAAAGTCGGAAGCTAGAGATGCAAATCGAAATAGTAAAGACCATTCTCAGGGGCATAAAACTTCTATCGGAAGAACCAGACGACGATCGACAGAAAATTTAACGGTGCCTACAATAATTGTATCATACTCTAACGTAAGTTTTTAAAAAAAAGTCGCATGAGAAATCCAATATACGAAACTTTGTCAAATAAAGTTAAATTAGAAGACATTAAGGAAATAAAACATGTTTTTGCATAAATATTTGTTTTACAGCGAGAAGATCAGAGGAAGAGACTGAATCGCATTCTACTCAATCTCTTGCAGAGAATGCCAAATAAGAAAGATCCACTAGATTTATCGTTTCTTCTAGAGAGGAACAGAAGGAATCGTAAAAGACCGGGCGCACTTAATCCGTGACACTGGGTAATGGCACAACGATAGTTATATGTCGTGAACAAGACGTGGATTAATTATAATTTAATTATAATTTGATTAAGACACATGTACATTGGGGAACTTAAATTGTATGATTAATCGTGTTTTAATTGCAAAATGCTTTACAAATGGACATTTAGGTCTGAAGATAACGATATTCATGAGTCAGGATAAGAATTGGTGCGTTTAAAGATTTTAAAATTTCGAAAATTGTGTGACTGTACAGATAGAAGTATAGAGAAGGTGAAAGAAAATTATTCTATTTATTTTAATTATCTTCGATCGAATTGCCCTTTCTATTGACTTTTTTTATGAAGCTTTAACAAAATTTTTATTCACAATCTTCTGAATAACTGCAGTTGAATGGTTGAAATGAATTTTCATAATTAATCGTGATAATCCGGATTCATTATTTATATTAATTCTGATACATTAGATGTTTAAGGGAAAAATTGTTTGAAAACTTCGTATAGGAGGCTTATTTTTGTAATCCATTATAGTAGCGTTATTAATGAGGTAATGTTAATTATTAGGCTTTGAAGTTTGATTTAAGGATCTAGGTTTTGGATTTCTGGAAAATATTATTTCATAATTTGCGTCTATAGAATATTGACATATATTAGACAAAGAAAAATAATTAATTTAAAACGTCGTCTTATTTCAATAGCGTATGCAATTTTCCGGACACTATTAATTACATAAATACTTTCTTCGTAATAATTGCATTTTAGGAATTAAGATTCCATTATATTCGGATGCTTGATCTAAAACTCAATCTTTAGTCTTTTAAAAAGTTTATATTTTTATTACTATTTAAGACAAATATCAAATATTATTTCTTTATGAATATTGTAAAAATATTCTAAAATTTATTTCACTATTTATGCATATTTATTATATGCCGTTTAATTAGTCTTTTTGCCAAAAAAAATAACTGCTCTCTTTTGTAAATTAAGATATTTTTGAAAATAGGGTACTAAAAATGATTTAAAAAAAAAATATCAAAATTACTTTTTAGAAATTGAATTTTTAATAGACACGTTGAATTTGAGAGATATTTGAATTTTATTGAGGTAAAATTCTAAGTAGAAGTTCATGTTTTAAAAATGTGAAAACCCAAGTAAGAGAGTTCGCCCCGAGTATATCATTGTTTGATAAAATGGCCATATTGAAACAGAAGCTACAGGTAGAACGTACTTTCAACAGAATTTAATGCTTTAAGTAATTAATCTAGTAAAAGATATTTGTAAAGAAGTGTATGGTATGAATATTTAATTGAGTAAAACTCATTCGCGTTTAGGAAACAAAGCACATAAACTTATCTGATCTAACATAATCTTTCAAGAATGTAATAATTTAAATGCACGTGTAAGACTAATTTCCAATTTGATATTGTGACTCGGTTCAGCTGTGAAACATTATTTAATGTATATGGGTAATTGTACAGAGTTATATTTGTAAATTATTTGGATTCTTGTCGAACGAAGCATTATTAAGACAAGCTAGTTAACTGTACAAATTATACAAATATACAATATCATGAGTGTAATTCGCACTCGATTGCACAACAGTAGTATTATATTTTTCATAACCCTGATATAATCGGCGAGGTGTGTAAGATAAGACAAAATTCTGAACGAATTTGAGCGTTGTTCTAACTAAATTATTATTGTTGCAATCAATTGCCTTGATTCTTGTTTATGTACATCCTGAAGCGAGAAACGAGCGCAAGTGAGAAATGCGAGAGTTTTAAAGATGCTACTTTGTAAATACACAATGTTACAACGTATTTATTATATCACGCTATCAGAATGAAAAACTAGCCCATGTGTGTAGATGTGAACAGTGAAAGTTGAGTGAACAGTGAAAAAAAAGTTGAGATTGATGAGCGAAATCAGGCGTAATGAGTGAATGTTCCAGATTTCATTATTCATCGAATTTCAATAAGCCAACCCTGATTAAAATCTAGCTGAGAATTGGAAAAGTCGCAATTGGGTTCGAAAGAGTGTCTATCCGTCCCTAATCGTCTAATCGCATAATCATATGATCGTAATTTTTCATTTTCTTTTTAATCAATTCTCAATTTAGATTATAAACAGGGATTTTAAAGGCACACCAAGAACAGTTTCAGTAAAACTTAATTAAAGCATCTATGTATCTATAATTGTCTTTTAGAATAAATCAAAAGTCATGTAAAAGCTACACAAATAGCGACTCAATTTATTAAACAAACAATGAATTGGCAATAAAGTATTTTATTACGAAAATACTGTCACTTCTTCAAGAGACCTGATTTTCATATCTCAATTTTCAGAACCTATTTATATCTAATTACATTTTGTAGTACATATTTTTAAATAATCCCTTTTAGTTTGAATTAAATGATGTGTTCTAATTTCATTTCTCATGTTCGTATTTTCTAACATTTAAAAATATAACTAATAATTTTAATAGATTTATTGTTATACTCACATTGCTTAATGCAATAGAGAAACTGTTTCACTTTTTAGTCGATCTTCCCTCTGGCATTTTATAGAAACAGGACGCCACCATATGTTCACCACGAAAAGACTAAAGAAGATTGAGCAAGGGAATAAAGATTTCTGGAACAATAATTTAAACTTTTAGCAAATCGACAATACTAGAGAAATTATTAATAAACATGAAAGCAAGTAACATTCAAAAATATTCAGTTTGAAGACGATGAGAACAAGAGCCTGTTGACATAAAACAGAAATTAGTAAATAGACCATTGTACCAATTGTAATTTAGATTGTTTTTATCTTTTAAATTTTTAAACGATATTTTTTAAAAATTACCTTTAAATGAAACTATAACCTGTTACAAAAAAGAAGATTTTGAAAAAAAGCCATTAATCAAAGAAATTAACAATTAATCTTAACTAAGTATTTCAATTATTCAATTTTCTTGTAAAATATAACTAATTTTATGTAAGAGATCTTACCTAAAGATTACTTACCTGGGAATTTGATGCAAGATGAAGTTTATATTTATATTCACTGTTTATAAACACAACACTTAAAACGCGAACGCGAAGTAGCCCGATTTTAAATAAAAAAATAAAGTGGAGGGGGGTTTCTTTTTTTTTTGTTTCGGGTGTCAATTTTCTATAGCTGAAACAAAAAGACATTCTTTTAAAAAAATCCATTAATCATAAAAATTAATCTTAATTAAGTATTTCCATTATGCAATTTGCTTTAAAAATATAATATTTTATTTAAATAAATCTTACCTAAATATTACTTACCTAAAGATCTTACTTACCTGGAAATTTGATCCAAGATGAAGTATATATTTGTATTCACTGTTTATAAACACAACACTTGAAACGCGAACGCGAAGTAGCCCGATTTTAAATAAAAAAAGAAAGTGGAGGGGGGTTTGTTTTTTTTTGTTTCGGGTGTCAATTGTCTGTAGCTGAAACAAAAAGACATTCTTTTAAAAAAATCCATTAATTATAAAAATTAATCCTAATTAAGTATTTCCATTATCCAATTTGCTTTAAAAATATAATATTTTATTTAAATAAATCTTATCTAAAGATTACTTACCTAAAAATCTTACTTACCTGGAAATTTGATCCAAGATGTATATATTTGTATTCACTGTTTATAAACACAACACTTAAAACGCGAACGCGAAGTAACCCGATTTTAAACGCAAACCGAAAGTGGAGGGGGGTTTGATTTTTGTTTTAAAAAAAGAAATACATAATTTAAGCAGATTTGAATTGCGTTCAAATTCAGCCAGGAAATATTATTAAAAATATTTATGGTATAGATATAGTGCTGAAATGTAAGAATGTAAGAAAGATTAAATTTTAAGTTTGTTTAAGTTAATATAAAAAAAAAAGAATTTTAAACGAAGATTTCCACCTGAAAAGCAATGTAAAGAAATGGCAAGTACAAAAGTATTCAAGTTCAAAAAACAATAAATTACAGATCATTATAGTGACGTGGATAACATGCAATTAAAATGTCAGTCTATCAAACATAGATTAACATTTCATAGTGGCCCTTTTTTATTTACTGATGGGCATTATCAGACCGTCGCATCGCTTCTACCTGATAATAATATCAGTTTCACCCAGGGTAAATTATTATACGTACCCAAAAATAATTTACGCTGGGGCCTTTCCTACATAAAATTAAACATTCATTCCAGAAAACGTGACCTACCTCCCTAGCTATATCTAAGGAAATTCAAATCCCAATCACACCAACACACTCATTCAACGCAATGGTTCTCGCATAATGCATCCAGGTGCAAGAACCTCAGGAATGTGATACATCCCAAAAATGTATTTACCTTGCTTTGAAAGCTACTCATTAGTAGCTTTGTTCTCCAAAGAGTATTGAAAATCGTACACGTTTGTTTCTATAATAATCAAACTTTCCAAATTTTATAAATAAAAATTTTATTCTGAATAAAAAAAAACATTTAGCTATAAAATAAAATGCTTCTAAAGAAATAATTTATATTCAATATATCTCTTTACTAGTTCTAATTTACAAATCACAAATATTAATTAATTAATTTTGATATTACTTTAATTAATATGATTCTATCAATTAAATAATTAAATACTTTAATAAGCAGGATGTACGATTTTATTGTGTACTCAATATTGTACAATACCTGAAAAGATTAGACATCCTATACTAACTTTGAACATAAAAAAGTTTATTTATTGTACTTTAATTCAAATATATTACTAAAATATTTTATAGAATTATCTTTAACAAGAAGCTAATAAATTACAAAAAAATCTATGCAGTTTATCATAAGATATGATATGATACCAAAAAAAAAACGCAAAAATTAATTTTTGAAAGTACAAATTTTTAAGCAATTTGAGAAAAAATAGAAATACAAATAATAAGCAAATTGGATTTTCACGCATCAAAGCAAAATTCCGTAAAAAAAAACTTATTATTTTAAATTTTACACATGATTCGCGCTCAATTTCCTTTGATGTGTGAACTTCCCGTCGCCAAATCTTTTCTTGTTCTCATCAATTTTATTATTAAATAATTATTTATGAATTCTTAAATTTTTATTTAAACACTTTCGTTAGGAAAAAAAATTTCCCCAATAAAACTATGGAACAACTATAGAAGATTAAAATTGATTGAGAAGAAGTATTACTCTCTTATTTTCGGACTCTTATAAATAAATGTAATTAATTGATGAAAAGAATCACATTAGTAAAGTCATGAAAAATTCAAACAACGTAACAAGAAAAGTTTGACAACCCTACTCTAAAAAATTAATCAAATAAATAATCCACGTTGCTGATCGAAAAACAATTTCGAAAAACGGTCACTATAATGTCTGTGTAAATTACAACATATTTCCGTGCCGATTCGGATTTCAGACAATTTACTCTCCATACGACATGATGGAAATATGAGGTACTTGAAAATTCACTCACCAGTCTGGACGTTCTTGTAGGCTCGAACCTTTGCTATGCTTTTGTGCTGCTCTGGTCTGCTATACTCTGCTCTGGTCTGCTTTACTCCGCTCGGGTCTGCTTTACTCTGCTCTGCTTTCACTGTATAGTATCTGAAAATATAAACACGTTAATAAAAATATAAATTTAATTTATTAACATAGCAAAAGCTTTTAAAAATTAACAAAAAATGATTAAGTTTCTTTCTATTATTTTCCTACATATAATTCAGAACAACTTATTTTGCCTTTCAAGTTCTACTATTATAAACAAGTATCTATTTAACCTTTAAACTTTAAGGCATTTCTTGATTTGCTGGACTTGATTCGATATCAAAGTTGAAAGTTCTCTTGAAATTTTAGACAGAAATTTCAAAAATCTCTTTACAATTTGCAACCAGAAAGATACAAAAAGTTATGCAACAGAAAGTTATAATAAAATACACTCAATTTTAAGGAAAAAAAATCAGAAATAGACTCGGAAACAACAAGTATTATTCTAGGTACAAATAATACGTTTAAAATTGTAGTATACCTCCACCAAACTGTGTCCTCTGCAAGATCGCTATCCTAGCGGCTCTAGTCTCCAATATCCGTTAGTCCAGGACACTAATCACACACACACACACACATATCACACTCACTTTTAGAATCTAGAAGAACCTAAAAAGATAAAAAAAAATGTTAGTTTGTGTTCAATACGTCAATTTAGTTTGGCGAATTTGGTCATAATTAGAAGATAGAGAGAGATAAATCAGAAAAGATTAAATTTAATGGTGTATATAATATAGTTTTTAGATTCAAAAAGTATATTATATTAATAATAAATACAGTCTTACACTGTCAAACAAACTGTATAATTAAGGGCGTTGGATTTAAATTCTAATCTAAAAATGAAATTCCTCATTTTATGTTATCTTTATTTTTTATGACTTTGACACATAGGTACCTCATTGAATAAATAATTCAGGAAAAGAATAATTTACGCACATTTAATGATTGAAAAGTTCTGAACGTTCAAATGAACGAATTTTTGTATTAATTGTATTTGTAACTATAAAAAGTTTTAAAATATTGATTTATTTACACATCACATTTAAATTTCAAGAATCAGACGTTTTATGACAATTTAATATTTTAATGTACCTTTAATGTACCTTGTAAAAGAAATTATAAGTGTATTATTTCTGATATGATCCATGAATAAAGAATTCAATTATATTGCGATCTCGTTATATTTTTTTGCGTTTAACCTTGACTTTTCTACAACTCTACGAGCAAGCGTTAAAATGGAACTGAGAGACCAAGTTTCAAAACTTGATGTGAAGACAAATCAAAATTGGGAAACCTGCTCGAGAACAGTTAATTAAATTGAAGGTCATCAGCAGAAAAATACAAGACATATTTGAGCCTCTATAATTTTCAAAATTAAATAAAAGATTATTATTCGTACAGAATAAAAATATGTAAAAATTTTTTTCGATAACAAATTAAAAATAGGAGAGTTCGATCACATAAACTATTCATAGATATATCGTTTTATTAGATAATAGACATATCGTATTATTTAATACGATATGATTCGTATCCGAATTTCAATATGAATAATCAGAATTTTATGGTACATAAAGAACATAGGTATATATACATACCTATAAGATTCTCGATTCTTTAAGACGTTCGAAGGTGTTTAGTTTAAAATGACACCTTTTGCTACTCAAGTAAACCCGATCACTCGCGTACTCCGTATTCCCCGAAAAATTTACATCGGAAAAATTTTCTTTGTCCCGCAATTCGATTCGATAATTTTCACATGGAAGACATATTATCTTATAAAAATGTCAATATTATATATATGAAATTCGTTCATTCGGTCTCTAAAATTTAAACAAAACATCTAATCCCAATTAATTTAATAATATACGCAGAAAAAATTAATTTTTCGTCAATTTTCCGACCGTTCCTGAACAAACATGGCGGATTTTCCTCGATCCTAACACCCGCACAATCCATTGTTGGACGAGTCCATTCTTGCATCCATCCATACATTACTCTCAATTCGAATGAAAGTTTTTCTTGCACAAAAAACGCGTAAAACAGCAATCTGAATAGTGTCGACCGCAATTTATCAGAAAAAACGAAGTTTTTTAGAAGCTAAAAAGAAATGACTGTTAGAGTTATGTGTATTTGCGACAATGACTATGCGTCTTTTTACAAACTGTACGTGCGAGGTCATTAATTTTCATCCCTTTTCGCGTTCGCGGACCTCGTATCAACCTGCCTATTGTATTAATTACGCATAAACTACCCCATAAAATAAAAAATGTATAATACCTCGCAATCATGACTACAAATTAAACAAATTTCGTGAGCTCCTAACACACGACCCGACGCCACGAAATTGCTCACGATACTAAATGGCTACAAGCTACGGGTTCCACACATGTAAAACACGGAGTGGGGAAGGAATGCATGGAATGTCTACATGCGGAACAGGTGCACACGAGTAAAAACACGGAATGCGAGCGGAAATATGCATGGAATGCACATCTCTCTCCGGAACCGGAAGTTCGGAACTATTTCTAGAACTTCTAGAATTTTCTAGGCGCATGCGTTTTAATGTTCTTGGAGGTCACGCCCACGCCAATTTGAAAGGCACTAGCCAATCAAAAATGAAGAAGAAACCAATTTTGAAAAAAAGTTCGAAAGTTCTATAACAGTTTTTCTAACGATTCTGAATTTTCAGTATTATCAGAATTGAGTTCGGATATCAATGTCTGCAGTGTCGTGTCGGAAGTTTATGCAGGTTTGTCAAAATACATATAAACGAGTCGCGAGTGAATCTGTATAAATTAGACGAAGTTATTTATGACTAGGTTACTTAATTTCCGCGAGAAATAGACAAGTGAAAAAATTTTTTCATGCCGCCGTCATTGTTGTAGAGTAGTTGCTCCAAAATGGCCGAAAAGTAGATATATTGATTTTGATCAGTTGAGAAAAATTTCGTGTCGGGTCGTTCATTTTATTGTCAGAGTTCGTATTTGTAAAGTGTACGGGTATCTAAATATGGAAAAAGGTTTTGGTGCACTTCGCGCACTAATAAAAGTTAAATTTTTTGTCAAGGTTATGTTCTTAGGTTTGTCGTATCGATCGAAAGTCGTGTGTTGCCGGTTTCATTTTTTTTTCGCGAAGGGTTCGTTTTTTCGTTTTTCTAACTTTTTTCCGCTCTGTCTCCCCCAAGCAATCGACCTCGCAATCGACATTGGATAAAAAATTGTCAAATTTCCAGATAATCGATTGCCAGCATTTGCTTACAAAGGCACGTTGGTTAGTATAATTTATTATTACAATAATTTTTCTTTGGAAAAGAGTGGATTCTTGGTTCTCTGTTGTTGATATTATTTAAGAAACCTGTAAATAATTAGGAAAATGTTTTATTTGAGTCAGCCTATTATATAAATTGTCAAGTGAAAATAATCGTCAAATTTTGTAATATTGTACTACAAAAGCTTCTATTCGTACTAAAAGAATTTGGCTTTTCATATAAAATACATATATTTGTAGTTTAAAATTGTTTCTAATCTTTTTCAAATCAGTGTCCATTCATATAGAAAAAATTTCGGCTATTTATATAATTTGCTTTCCTTCTTGAAATTTATACTCAAAAATCCATTTATTCATACGGAAATTTCTGTATGCGTATCCAATAAGGCCCTTTTTCAAGTATAACAATTCAAGAAATTTAGAATTGAAGTAGGTTCAGCAAGTTGAATAAAAAATAGAAGAAACTTATTTTTTCTCTGGTTTCATGAAAATACATTTTATTCAATAGTGATTTAAAAATTATTTTTATTGAATTTATTGAACACAAAATAATATTTTTTTATATTTCAGGTTTTCCAAGGGTTTTCTTTATTCAAAACGTCGCGGAAGTGTAGTGTAAGTGTTTAGTGTCCTGGACTAACGGATATTGGAGACTGCTGTCGCTAGTCTGATCGCTATAGCGATCTTGCAATCAATAAAATTTGATTTGGGTAAAATATTATTTAAGTAGTTGTATATGGAAAATATATATATTTTTTCGAATCTACTCATAAAGGAAAGAAATGAATTTTCAGCTTTCGAAATTTCTTTTTCCGTTTTCTCGATATTTATTTAATAACTTAGAATTATAAATAATTTTTAATTGAGTAGTTGTAGAATAGAATAAAGTTTTAATCTTTTTAGATTCTTCGTTGGACTCAGAACAACCTAAATGAGTGGTATTTAGTGACCTGGACTATAAGCGGATATGGAGACTGCCGTCACTAGGATAGTGATCTTGCAATAATGCAATTTAATGCAGGTAAAATATTGCTTGAGGTATTTATATCTAAGGAGATCATGAAATGCTTTCTGGGAGAAAATACGCAGATTGAATTTTCAATCTTAATTTGGTACTTTGTCATAGTATTTTTCTGAAGTCGAATTTTTACTTTGATCTAATGAAAATCAAATGGATTTTTTTTTTAAAAAGTTTTTACTATATTTAAATTGTTAGACTTTTTATAATGCCTTTGGAGTTAAAAGTTAGTGGAAATATTTCTTCTTATGTTTAAGACGAATTAACTATTTTTAGTGGAAACATTCATAAATGTAGTTAGGATCTAATGAACACTTAATTCTTTTGATATTGAATTGAATCTAGAAATCCAAGAAAAGCTTTCATAAAGATTCTATTATTTTGAATTCAGCTTCTATTTTTTGGAACTGTGCTCCTATTATTTTAATTTCAGCTCTTATTCTTTTAAATTAAACTTGAAATATTTTGTCAACACTTAAGCACTTAAAATTTCATAAAATATGTCTAATTGACCAAAACTTCTTTGAATTTTTTTGAGATTATTTAGAAATTCTCTTGTGAGTTTCGTTTAATTTCTTTGTACTCTTTAAATGTTTTTGAACGTTGCTCTATTCTAAAAAAATTGATCAACTTCGAAACAAGTAGGATGAAAATTAGACCGTGTTGATACCGCTTTACTTAACACAAAAATATGTAATAGGAAGGAAGGAAAGGGACAGGTAGAATATTAAACGCTATATTTATTAAAGAAAACGTTTGATATCTGTAAAATTCAAAGTCTGATTCTAAATGTAAAATGAATAAAAACACAATAATTTCATGAT
The DNA here is from genome assembly GCA_900474275.1 of Synergus japonicus. NCBI lineage: Eukaryota > Metazoa > Arthropoda > Insecta > Hymenoptera > Cynipidae > Synergus > Synergus japonicus. The sequence goes on along the minus strand of UCOH01011366.1, from coordinate 91,163 downwards.
AGATGTATTAAACTTGTATTTCTTGACTTCTGCATAGAATGCTCATATATATTTACACAATTTTTTATTAAATTATACAATATTTGTGACAGTGAATGTGGAAAGTACTACCCTTTCCCTCCTTATAGAATATATTTGAAGACTCGTCCTTGCTCTATACGGAATCTATTTTAAAACGATTCTCCCCATTCTGTATCGACATATAAATTTTACTAACTTTTACCTAACAGAGTTTTATTGTAAAGTGTATTTATATCCAAGTTCCTATCGTCGTTGAGTGATCGCTATCGTGACAATTATAATCTTAAACGATAAAGGTAAATAGTGTCGAAGTAGATGCAGAATAGGGTAGAATAATAGCTAGTCAAAAATGTATCTATTTCTCCTTCGTAATTATATTACATATACAGTGAATATACATATTTTGTGCTTGAACTGTGAAAACGTTCTCGTTTTCTTCGAAGCAAAATTTTAGGACGTGATGAGACCGATATGTCAAAATTGCATATAATGTTTCTCGCTCTGATTATTTTTTAATCTACGCTTATTTATTCAATATATTTATTGCTGCTTAGAATGCACCTGTATTCGAACGATGACGGAAACGTGAGCATTTTATCACAGTCTAAGCATCGCATGGTAATATATATACATATATATAATATTTATATATATATATATATATATGTGTATATATACATATATTTATAAAATACTAATTCGCATCGTACATGGACTAGACTCGATTGCTTATCGTTAATCATATTTTCTTATGCAACTGACAAGAAAACAAACGAACTTATGAGATGTAATTGCAAGTTACAAAATGTAAGTTTCAATTGCAAAGTCACTATTTTTCAAATAATTTCATACGTTGTTTATTAACATATCTATATGCTCATTTCAAGAGACTTTAACGTTAATCTTTTCTTTTATAAGTTCAACAAGAACTTTTATGGAACGATTAGTTAATTTTTTTATTCTTGGCATTTTTCTCAAGGTAAATTTAAATTAAATTATTAAAAAAATAAATATTCCGACTTTGCAAATGATACCTCTTTGTCTCAGGAATTGGAAGGCTCGTTCGGCTTCGCTCTACCTTTAATGCATATCATACATAAATAATGCATAAATTAATTAAGTACTAATATTACAAACTTATTAACAAAATATTGGCAAGACTGGGTTTCGGATGGATAGGAGGTTTGATTCAATCCTGATTCATAGGTAGATTTGTTGTTATATTTCATTCGTCTAATTATAGAATTGATTGTCAAAATAATAAGTAAAATTCTCGAAGGAAATTTCGTTTCGAGTCATTTAAAAACTTATTATTCATCAACGATTTATGTTTTTTTTTAACAATTGTCTTCTTATGAATTAGGATTGATCCATTACATCATCGCTTCATCTTCAAGAGTGACAAAGATGATAATAAAATAAGAATTCTCCAATTTTGTCTGCCAACTTTTTTTTGACAAGCGAATTCTGTTAACGTATCTAGAGAAACCTTTATATTCACGAAGTAGAGACAAGAATGGCTCTTCGGTAGTTTAAAATAACTTAACAATCATCTTCAGATTGAATCTAAAAAGCATTGTTTAATTTCTCTAAAAACATAGCAAAACCCCTTCTTTATTTCGTGAATATTTTTCGTACAGTTATTGCTTTAGCGCCAATAATAAATATTATAACGACATGAGTTCGATAATTACTGTCTTTAAGTCAGCTAACACATATCACAGAATACGTATTATCCACGGGAAAATTGTTTTAACATAGGTAGAGAGTTATTGTACAAAGAGGCTATTCAAAATATTGAGTTTTTTTCAATTTGTCAGTTGAAAGCGTTGTACTAATTTACAGTATATATCAGCGAGGAGCGCGTAAAAGTTCGCACATTTTTCAAGAAGACTTGAAGCAATGAACTCTAGAAAAATTGCTTTCTTTAATTTTTCTACTGGAGAAAATATGGAAAGTCTAAATCTTTATAATATTCATTTTTCCTGATGTAAATTCAACTTTAAAGAATGTATATTTTCTTTAGTTTAAGTCGACTAAAAATCTAGAGTTTTTCTGGAAGTTAATGAATATAAAGCTTGAAAATTAAAGTGGAAGGGTGCGCGAATTTCAGAGGTTGCTTTAAAAAATTTATTGAAAAATTGCGCGTGTTTCTAAACTTGATTGTGTGGGAATGCATAAAATATCGCACTTTGGCTTTCGATTCGTAAATTAATTAGAGAGAATGTATATACTTAGCCGAAATCGGAATAGTAATGGAAATGTAAAAATGATACTTTCTTGACTGAAACGTTCATTTATCGATATGGATGAATCGATGCGACGTACTCTCTCGTACGACGTTGAAATATGTAGTATGTAATGAGTATATTACAGAATTGTACGAAGTCTTATTTAAACGATTTTATCTGTATGATACAAGCGTGCGATCGCTAATCCGTTTCGAATTGATTAAGACCGGCTGAACACCTGCAAAATAAATGGGATTTCATGAGATTTTAAAAGATTTCAAGGTCATCACTTGACATGGACTCTACCAGTCGTTGAAAGGCTTCAAATTAAATGCAAATTTAACCTAATTTCACATGGACAGAGGCTAATTTCTTAATTTGTCATGAGAGAACACATTGGAGGCTTTTTAACATCTTAGAGCAGTTCGAATTTCGAAGCTTTTTTCAGACAGGTAGAGAGGACCTCAGATTGAGAATTGAAGTGGATAAATTATTATATTTATAAACAAGAGAGTAATATGAAGAGAATTTACCTTGATCGTTGGCGTGCAGCGGTGATGAGACGATAAAAGGACTACTGGTTGAGTAAGGTGTTAGTCACCTCAGAGATGGACAGCAAAGGACTCCCAGCGTCCGGTTTTGAATCTGTGTGGCAACCGGACCCATCGTTGATCCCGACGACCCCACCACGTGATGATGGGCTGGGTAATACAAGACGTTGTTGTTGATGTTGTTGTTGGTGGTTGTGGTCATCGTGGTGATGGAGGTGACGTTGTTGTTGTTGCTGTTGTTGCTGCTGCTGCTGATGGTGTCCGTTCCCGTGGGTATGGACGTGTTCATGCACATGCCTAAGTCCATCCCTGCACCCGTTCCCCCTGCTGATGGCAACGTGCTGCAACCAAAAGTAGACCTACCATCAAAAGGAATCTCTCATCTTCCTTCATTTATTCGCTCTTTATTCAATTCAAATTTTCAACGTCTATACATGCAGATTCTTCAATAAGTATAACAATATTTACGATACATTTTTCGTCAAAGTAATCTCAAAAATCTTCCTCGGGGATTTGATTGTTAATATTTATTTATTTGAGAATAATCCTGTAATTAATTGTTGCCGTGGGCCCGTGAATACAACTCAAAGAAGCAATTTATCAAATTTCTTATTAAAATAATAGAATCTTTGAAAATGGATTGAGAAATGATTTTCTGATCTGATATTTTACGAACTTATGTACGACTTTAAAGCAAAAATAATCAAAAAGCGCTTTTAGATTCTTAGTTTTTTAATTATATACGCGACAATGGTTCGTGGTACCAGCCAACCTCGAACGGAATAAATTATACGATTCTAAATCAAAGAATTCTCGTGTCGATTAGCGTAGATCGAAATGTCTAAATATCTAGAAGAGATAGTAGACATGTATTGCAGAATTCTTTGATAGGACCTGAACATTATCGATCATTAGTTTTTTTTACTGGCTTTTTGATATTCGATAGGGAGTTCTGATAAATTTCTACTAAAGAAAGTTGTATTATAAATTGTTTACCTTGAAACTAGTAAATCTAAAATCAGAGACTGGTCAATCTTCAATTATTATAATTTAAAGAATTTTGTAAATATTAGGGTTTGCCTTGGAGTGGGTTTCACGTGTTGACGGGCTGAGACTTTTTCTGTGTTCTATCGTCATTATTGTAATAAAATTTTAAGTTTAGAAAACGGGGTGATATTTGAACAACGAGAAAAGTCCGCACTATTTATGCATGAGCAAGCTGGTAGTCCGAAAGCTTTTTGAGCACTCTTTTGAACTGTCAGCATCAGATCAATCTCCTGAAAGGTGTGCATCGTTCAAAAATCAAAAAAAGACAAACAATATGAAAATGCAAGTGTCACCGACCGTTCGACTCGACTGGCACCGACAAATAAAGATTTAGTGAGTTGACGGTGACACTCACTGGGACGTGTGCCTTGGTGGTGCGGGGTGGTGATGGTGGTAGGGATAGTACTGGTAGTGATGGTGATGTTGGACTCCTTGCCATACCTCGGAGCCAGAATCCCCATGACTATGACCAGGGTGAGCGTGCGTGTATCCAGCAGCAGTTGCTCCATAATGAGCAGCCGTAACAACAGGGTATTGCAGTTGAGGCGGAGGTGGTTGCTGCGTCTGTTGTTGTTGCTGATGCGCTTTAAGCCGCGGCGGACTCGGAGCCGTTTGACTTGATGGCGAGGTTCTCTTCCATTTACAATCTCCATTAATCGAATTCATTTCGGCCAGAGATTTCAGTGGATCTCCACTGCTGGAATTCGCTGATCCAGGAGCATTCACAGAATGCGAGGATCTTGTAGAACAAGGTGTGGGAGGACTGTAGCTACCATTATGCTTTGGAGAGGTGCGATTCGGTGGCGCCCCCCACATCAGAACAGTCTGCCTTGGAGCTTCACTCCCATAAAGATCGGGTTTTACATCCTCCATTTTCGGAGTCAAAACTCCATTCGCCCCCGAAACTGGAGAACTTCCTGCTGAATTACTAGAGGAAGCACCCTCTAAGGATTGTCTACTGCTAGCTCTGATGATATTCATGTCGGTCGTGCTGTGGATTGGTCCACCTGTCGCTGGACTCGCAGCATAAGGAGAACTTCCAACACTTCCGGGATGTCGGGTGTCCGCGTAACTGTACTTTGGCGAGTCACTCAACTGCTGGCAGTATAACTTCTCTTCAGATTTGTTTGCTAGTTGGTGACTGTCGTAGGTTGGTAGAGATACGTCTATAAAACCATTGTAGGCTGTGGTCGTGTGGTATTCCGGGTAGTAAGAACCCAGGGGTCGGTACTGAAAGAGGTTCTCCGTTGCTGTTAGGTACCTGGAAAAAACGAGATGGTAAAGGAGATGTTTATATTTCAAAAGGAGCATATTGTGGTTCACAATCTTTTAGAAGCAATTTACCTGTTATCTAAAGCAGTCGTGGGATAGAGAGTCTGATGATAGTTGCTGGTGTGACCAATGTAAGTGGTTAACGATGGATCGGTAGCTGTAGCAACAGCAGCTGGAGCATATGGAGTTGCGTACATCGGATTTAGATTACTGTACGCAGCAGCAACAGCAGCTGCAGCACTTGTATCTGCTGTTAGGTAATCAACTGACGTAACTGTAGGAGTAGCTGGTGGAGATATCGAAGACTGATTCGTTAATTTGGTGCGTTTGTTGCGACAGGTTGAGAGGAAGTCTCTAAGTTGGGTTTTGTAGCGCCTGTTTACTCGTTGTGGGGTTGGTTGGGTTGGAATTGTTGGAGTCATTGTTGATCCTGTTAGGCTATCACTATCCGAAAAATAACTGTTGGTTAGTCCTGCATCCAGGTAGCTAACTTTAAAGTCCATCGTTCGCTTTCCTAGTAAGTCTCTACCTTCCTCCTCCCTGCAAAGTAATTTTATAGATGAAAAGTCACTTCAAGTCTTTATTATAACTTGTAAATAATTAATTTAATAATACAACAGAAAAACTTACATCAGAGGTCGATGTGTGCTTATAACGAAGTCAGGTTTGGAATTTTTGTACACGAGTCTCGAACTGGTTTGTAACCACTGCCAGCCTCCATCTTTCGTTTGGTATCTGTAGGCAATCATCCCCGATGCTCCCGTTTTCAATACTAGAAACAATACAATGTTTGTTATGTGATTTGATGATTTTATTAATTGAAGAATGACGTATTCTAGAAATGACTTTGAATTCACTTACATTCTTGATGAGCACTGGCTACGTATGCCAAGTCATCGTAGTGTACTAAGTCGTAACCTCCAAGATTAGCTAGTTCTGCATCCGAATAACCTAGAAGCATCTTTCCTCGTTGGTCCATAGAAACGAGGGAAAGATCGAGTTTGTGTTTACTTTTGAACATCACTTCTTTCTGAGGTACTTCCAACAAAGAAGGTGGTCCAAAAGGTGTACATAGAGCAAATAGTGCTAATGGTGGTTCTTCTGTCTTTCTGTTTTGGCCATGAAGTACTTTGACACGACCCCTAATATCCAGTCGCTGAAAAATAAACATCAAGAGTTATAATTATCCTTCCGGAGTCAGTGCAAAACTAGTTAAAGCAAAAACTGTAATTTTTTCTTGAAGCAAATCTCTCCTCAATAAGGAATGATGTAGTGGCATCTGGAAAAGGGAAGGGCTTAAGAGCAAACTGCAAATGTGTCTATTATTGCCGTGTTGTCTTTCAAGTAAAAACAAAAGAAAACTTTAAGTAGGTATATATGACTGTGGAGAGTAGATGTCGGTTTGTAAGTAATGTACTTGTGGAGAGTTTACGGAAAAAAGCAATTATCTCACGCGAAAAGGTCCCGGTAGGAGGAAGTCTTAGTTCTGCAACCTTTCTCTACAGTTTATAGTCTACAGTCTACTCCCCCTCCCTCCCAACCTTTCTTTCTTCTCATCGTCTACTCTTTGCGCTTCTCTTATCGACTTCTTCTTTTCTTTTACGACAGTGAAATTATTAATTACTGTTTTGTACGTCGGCACTTTGTCCTCTTGAGCGTGGAGAAACAGTAAGGGCATTGAATGCAGCGGCGCATTACTTCTTGGACGAAAGACACCGGTTGTCCCGCATCCAATCTTCTGCTGTACCGCCTTCATTATACTAATCGTCATTTACGCATGAGACAAAAAATAAATTGTCACGGAAACCTAGTCGATGCAAATTCGGTCTTTCCTTCACTTTTTAATAGGAACAATAGCTAGAGATGTGCAAAATTTCTAAAAGCCCATGAAAATGAGTTGGAATGTTGGAATATGTACATCTCTCTACAGAGATTAAATAAGTAGAAATGCCTTATTTAGTCAGACAACTGAACTCTGATACTTTTTAAAAGTATCTTTCTTTTTATGTAATTATTTTATATCGAATTTGAATTCAACCTGATTCTTAGGAAAATTTTGAATTTTCTTTTGTCATATTGAATTCTCTTTGAATTATTTTGGATTTCCTTTGATGAACTTTGAACTCCCTTAAATTCTTTCGAATTCTTATAGAAATATTCCGAATTTTTTCAATTTATCGCGAATTCTCTTTAAAATGGGTATTTCATGTATCAATGAAAAGAAGTAAAGGTATGAATATGCCGGATGCATTGTGAGTGGACATTATAGTTTTTGTATTTCCGAAAGTTGAGAGAGTATATATATATATATATATAAATCGCATATGAATCGACATAATTATAGTAGTACGTACCAGAAAACCGGATGTATTATCCAGCAAACAGCGGAACCGCACCGTGAAACTGCGTTCGAGAAGGTGGCTGTGTTGCGGTGAGAGTGCATCGTGAAGAGGAAGGGTTGCACTCTCTGCCGGGAGAAAAGAATTCCACATTAGTTGTCTTTGGAGCTCCTCTCGATCTTCACTGTGCACCAATTCATACACACTTTGGTGGACTATATCCGACTGAAATCAATACAAAATTATTATTATACACGTTTCATTCGTTTTGAAAATAGTATAATAGAATCGTTTTTTGTCTGAAGCTTACAGAATTTCCCATAATATTTACAGAAATCTTTAGTATGTCGCTAACTTGATAAAGAAATAAGGAGGCAGTTGTTAGAAGCTCAAAGTACGAAAAAATTTAGTTTGAATGAATTGAGTTATTGGGGGTCAATTGAAGAATCTTATATTGCAATAGTGACGTTACGGATATAGACTCTTTATTTATGTTTAGAATTTCGTGTACATACAACATTGTTTTGAGATATTACCGATTGTAAGTAATCGAGATTACCGGTGAACAAGGCGCCGGAAATAAATGGTTTTACACCTTGTGTCATGAGTGCTGTGTGCACAAGAAACACTTATTGATATCGCACAGTGACACGAAAATCGTGACCCGCACGCTTCCGACATATACGGGACTTGGAAATTGTCATTGGGTATAGTTCGACCTAGGCGTGATTTATGACCAAGTCTATAGCCTCAAAGATGAACCGTGCAACACGACCGTGAATATATATTTATAGCATGAAAAGCATATACACAGGCAAATATTATTGAATATTAGAACTATTTCATTGCAACAACTATGTGTCAAATGCATATGAATTTCTAAATTAGAGTTATCATTATTATTATCTTTACCTCTTGCACATTGAAAACATACATTTTCTTTATCTTTATAACATAAGCCATGAGATTGGAGAGCTATTGTATTTTGATTTTACTTATAACTAGGTGTGTACGGGGTACATACTAATTTAGTAGTAATACACGAAGGGGTAATAAAAGTACATTCTTATTTCACGAGAAGGGTGTCATTTTCATAAGTATGGTTACTTATATCGATAAAATATAAAGACTTGATAAAAGCTTCTATGTCTTTAAGTGGGGAAAGAAACTTAATTATATTAATTTGAATTAATGGAAAGAAAAGGGGAAGGGAGAGCGGTTCAATCTCGTTTGCTTATATATTAGGAAAATTCCGTAGGGATATGACAGATCCTTATAGAATTGATACCACAATGAAATTTCGGTATTACAAACGGGAAAAAGTGTATAAAAATCTTCTTCAGATTATAATAAAATGAATTATCCTAGCGCTCCACAGGACACGGGTAAATGCCTCCACGTGTATTCCCGCTGCGCATCCCGAGGGTGACTTACACCAACTTACACGGTGCGTTGGTGTGCTCTAATTTTAATTAAAGTTAATGCGCGTTCTTCATAGTATCTAATTGGCTGAGCGAGCCGGGTGATTATTCATCACCGGAAGATGGATACGCGATTCTTCTCCCTTTTTATCCTTTTTTCCTCCTTCAAATTTGCATATTTTCAAGACGAAGAATATGGAGAGCCAATAAAAATCTTAGAGAATGTTTAGAGTAATGGATAGAGTCGATATTTGTAACATTGTCACTAATTTTTGTGTAAATACTTGAAACCTAGTGATCAGTTACTTTATATCAGTCAAGTGGAGTTTTTTACGGGGTCTCATTTAAATAATCCAAAAACACGCACTGGTGGACCGAAAGGCCATATTACGGATGGTTTTACGACCGTCCCTTGCCGTTAATTAAGAGCTCGCAATTATTTAGTCGAAACTTTGGCGCACCCCCATCGGCAACGAGCCCATCTCTGTCTCTTTTCCTCTTGAACATTCAGGATCTTATTCTACCTCCTGCGCCGGTTCCCTTGATTTACTCTCCTGCTAAGAATCAACTCTTTGATTTCTTTACATTTTTTTTTGCATCTCTTCACTTCGTTCTATGAACCCGCATTCTGCTTTAATTTGCATCAATTATATATTTTTCCTATATAAAGCGTGGCTAGCTTCAGTGAGTCATTTACATTATTATTTTTGATGTAAACAATATCCTTGTTAGTTCAAGAATTAAACATTTCGGTTTGAATCATATTTGAATGATGATAAAAACGTGGAAAGCAGAGTACATATGTAATCTATTATTGGGGCCGTCGGCGAAATTAATTTTAATCCGACATACATGTTAAAGCAATGGGAACACGATTCGGCGTGATCAAAGGACTGCTACAAATTGAAACAAACCAGGCACGTAATAATAATTAATCCGCAGGGCGCATTAATAGCAGGCTCACATATCACCGTTTCTTGGCACAGGTATGTATGTACGTACCGACGTGCAAACACACAAGGCTTGCTCCAAGTTGAGCTCTCAATTATACGAAAGAGTTATGAAGGCGCGCACGGTCCCGAGTCAGAAGAGGGCGAAGGGCAAGAGTGCTCGAGGCGATCCGATTGTATCGACATTAGGAGCTATTAATTGTCCAAATGTGCCAACTAATTCATAATCAACCAACCCTATCCGGAATCTCACACTCCTACTTGACGTAAAGCAAATTGAAATACCACCTCTCATCAAAGTATTGTTAAAAAGATTAAAAAAAGGTTTTAAGTGATTTTAGGGAACTTCAAAAGATTTTAAGAGCTCCAAACAGTTCGAGGACATGTGATACTTTAACACAAGAGTAATTTAGTTTCCCCAACTTTATCCTCGCAATAATGAATATTTTTTCTTAAAACTAGGCCATTTACCTGCGTCTGTATATGTAACAGAGGTAAATGGCCTAGATTTAGGAGAAAATATATTTATTATTGTGAGGGTAGGCGTTGGGAAAACTTAATTTGCTCTTTTATAATTACTAACATGCCCTTAGGGAGTTTCAAGAGCTTTTAAGAGATTTTTAGAGTTTTCCAGAGGTTTTAAGAAAATTAGAGAAGATTGAAATAGTTTAAAGAGTTTCAAAGGATATGAAGAGTGCTTAAGGGTTTTCTAGAGAGATTTAATTTGGAACACGCACGCAAACATTCAGATTTGTATAAATATTTTTGCTAGCTGTTTGTTTCTGTTTTGTCATCATATTTATAAAATATTTAAGCTTGTTAGCTAGCTTCTTCGGTTGTGATTTAATTTCAAGTACATGTAGATGAAAAAAATTGAAGTTCGAAGAACGGAAAATGGACGACCATGACAGTGAATGATGCACGTGTAAACGTAACAGACACGTCACGGCAAACTCAACAAACACGTCGCGTGACCGTTTCGTGCTGTTGGGCCGTTGGACGTGATAACAAAGAGTGAAGAGCGAGTTATGATGTTAAACTTCACTGGATGCTTACAAGAAAAACACTATTTTTTAAAATCCTGCTTGTGCAAATATTTTAGTTCATTCGATGCTCCCGCGATCTACATCCGGAAGATTTAAAATTTTCTTCTAAATTATGCAATAGCTTGAGCTGTTTCATATTTCAAAGTTTACTAATAAAAATTCTCGATCATTCTTTTACAGAAATATGTTCTGTATTGTGAATTATAGAGACTTTTTATTTTAATTCGCTCCCTTGCTGCATATATACGCTAACGCCATTAAATTTCTTGATGCTGGCTTACCTGATGGAAGCCAAGATAGCTTTCTATGCTGTGGGTTGCGAAGAACACCTCCCCTTCGCAGGTCAATATTAATAAGAACCCGTTCAGAGCCTGAAAAGAAAATTATACATCACTTTTTCTACGCCATTTTAAGTAGCAGTATAGGTTTTGCTTTAAATTAAGATCGCCATGACTGAGTTTCGATATCTGTTTCAATTTTGATTCTCAAATTCATTAATTCTTTCATTTAATGAAAGAACTGATCATCTTTAATATTTCCTTTAATAGGACTCTTTTGTAACTCTAGATATAAGGGAAAATTAAAACAATTTCTTTTCCCTAGACATTAAATCGTAGTGGATTAAATATACATACAAGAACGGAAGAAACTTTAGGCAGGAAAGAAAAGTATTTGAGCTTTTAGTGGTTTATCATGGAGTATCGTAATCTAATAATGGATTCTTGGTAAAGATTCGCATGCGCGGATGCTGCACTTCGATTGGTTATATCGCTAGGGGAAAGTTTCGAGATTGCGTAGACGCTCAAGGGGTAAAGAATGGAACTCTATTGTAGAAACTAGCACCCTATATATACCAATTCTTGTAGTATAAAGTTCAAATATGACTGTCATTCCAACGCCATAATACCATATAATTTTTTTAATGTCTATAAATTTCACGTTTAGAGTATGCAAATTTTTAATCTTCTCTATCTTTTGCAGAATGAGAAACGTGTTAAAAATATTTTCTACAGTCTTTATTTCAGTAAAAATTTACCTTCACTTTCTAAAGTATAAGAAAAGCTTAGTTTTAAATCATAAAACGCCTTTTAATACACTTATAAAGAAATAAGTCCGTAAAAAGTTGGACTTTTATCTATGAGACTTTTTGGTGGTAATTTAAGGTGACATGTTTTATACACCCTTCGAGCAAACCAAGCCACGCCCCTGGAAGGACCAATCCCAGTCGAGATTAACGATTTAGCACCCCAGAGTGCGATGGGCGATCTACTCTGCCGATGATGAAAAAATAATTTACTTGAGACAGTTTTATGAAAGAGTATCATTTTTCTCTTATCTAATGTTGTCAATAGTTTTCTGAAGCAAAATACTAATACCCCTTATCATATACAATTTTAGCAACACTAGGGTGTTCAACTATTAGTCTAGGTCTAGATCATTAGAGTGTTGATTCACTGATATATCTAATTCTTGACTATGGCACTAAATTAATGTTATTAGCTGAAATTGCCATGAACTGAGGTCGTCAAAATCTCACTAAGGGTTCACGTTCCTCAATGTCTGTTACTTCATGCAGACGAATATCATTTCGTGATAACAAATATCAAGCATTAAAAATATAGCATTAATGTACTAGAGAAAGAACTTTGACCACTGGATTATTAAGAATAGCATTGAGGAGGGTAAGAGGTAGTTCGACAATGTCTTGGTGCGCGTATAAACGTAAGGCATGCTGAGAAAGGGTCGAAATGTGGTAGGTATCTAAGTTAAGGGAGGAAAGGAGCGTGCGATCAATACGGGAAGGACTAGCGGTGCCAGACCAAGGCGAGCCCGCGTCTCCCACCGACCTAACCTCGTATAATCATCCAAACCCCATCCCACGCACGGAACCAACCTACTCTTACCTTCAACCCACCCCTCTGCTGCACTGACTCACCGTTTGCGACTGTCTGCTGCGGCAAACGCTACCCTTATGAATTTGCCGGCTCGAATCGGCACTGCTCCGTACTTTCTTTCATCCAACATACGCCCTTTTTAACTTTTCGAGGTTTTCACTAATTTGTGCTGCGAATGATAACATCTCTGCACAACCTGGCTAGAATATATTCCCCTCCCATAAATTTTTTCAAATTCGCGGGAAAATTGCTCCCTATTTTTGATTTCTGTCAAGATATGATTTTCGGATCTAAATATTGTAAAAATTGTCCTAGTAAACCCAAACCTTTAGTATTATTTAATTTTGAGACTCTTGAATTATGAAATGAACCATTTTTCAACGCTTTAAATATTCTAAAAAAGTGGTTAACCTTACCAGAATAATAATGGTTAAATATGCCGTTACACCCAGAAAAAAATGTCTTTCAAACAAAGAAATATATTTTTCTTTGATTGAAAGAAATTGTTGCTGGGTGTATTTTTTCTGATTGATTTAATCAGCATTCTAGTTGTTGTAGCTATAAATTCTGAAATTAATTATTTTCAATTTATTCCACTCAAAGCATTAATTGTATACGTATAATAAGTTTCTTAAATGGTACATCCAATTTTCAGTAAAATTATTTTTAAAGTTTGGTTATTTTAGTTTCTACTTTGATAGTCTGTTTCTTTTAAGAGCAATTAATTCACCATAAACATGTATACCATATAACTTGTTATGTAGAAGCTTTGTTTACTATGATCCTTTGGTTAGAACTGTTTACATATTTCGATTATTGCTCTGTGACCTTAATTTTCATTCTGAGAGTTATGTAGATCCAAAGATTGTTTGTATTCCTCTGATGACCTTCAATTTAATTAACTCTGCTCTCGAGTAGGTTTCCCAATTTTGATTTGTTTTTACATCAAGTTTTGGAACTTGGACTTTCAGTTTCATTTCAACTCTCGCTTGGAGAGGTCATTGCAAAATCAAAATCAAACGCAAATCTATAATGTAACGAATGTAACGCGATCGCGATATAGTGTTAACTTGACTCTTTATTCATTGATCATATCACAAGTGATAAATAATTTTTCTACAAGTTTATTGTGTGTGATGTGTGTGTGATTCGAGTGGAGTGTTAGGAACTCGGATCAACATTTATAAAGGTACATGAAAATATAGAACTTTCACAAAACGTCTGGCTCTTGAAATTAAAATAGTCTAAAAATTATTCTTTCACTGAATTATTTATTTGAATCGTTACATTTTCATCGATTCGAATTACAGAGTTTTTTTCCCTTGTCTTTAAGTATTGAGCACAATAATAAAAATAATTCAAAAACAAAATAAGACAAATGTTGGCCTTAGAAATTGCTCTTTATTTGACTTTTATTATTCACTATATCTTAAAATCTTCTCTTTTTGTTTCAGGTATGTGAAGCCAGTGTAAACATTCACGTTCAATTGAGTGAGTACAAGAAAATTTTCTCGGAAAAGATAGTTTAGGAACTGAAACTGAGACATGAATAAGAAGAAAATTAGGAAATTGTTCATTTAATGCAATGGTTCTCGAAAGTTGGACTTTGCTTTATAATTGATTCTGAGGATTCGTGCAGAGAGTAATTTTCAGAGATGTGAGAGCTAGATGCATTTGGAGTGAAAAGGGGGAGGACGAGCAAATGAGGGAGGATCGATTGAGGTGCATTCAATGACGTATATAGTGAGATTAGCGAATAGGGGCGAGTAAGTTTGCCACCAAGTTGTTCTCGTGCTGTAGGATCTTACTTGTTGCTGATGATTGCATGTCTATGTTCCGCTGGTCGTGCATTCAACGTACTTCCGCGTTGATCGTTTTGTGCGCGTACGTCGCTACTTTAATCTTCCCGCCATCTCAAGGACCGACACGCTATTTTTTAACCTTGAACATGGCATCCTACTTCCGATTCGATCTTTTCTTAATCATTTGTTTGTTTCATTTGTTCTATTTTCTATTAAGATCTCTGTATGAAACAGGTTTTATACACCCTTCCATATTTCTCTATCACTAGATTCCCAGATATTTCAAAGAAGACTTATTATCTATATGAAACTAATGGATGTAAAAGATTAGACCCAATATTTCAAGCAATCTAGTTATATGTTTGACTTGTTTAGGTAAAGGGGTCAAAAGAAGAGGAATTGATTTAGTCTTCCCACTTTATAACTACTTGTTTCCGATACTTGTCCAAAGTTTCTTCCATGAATAGAGAACGAAAACCTTTCTTGCAAAGTTTCTCAAATCAAATTAATCTCAAAGTTGATATGTACTTATCGATCCTAATCATTAACCTAAGGAGGAAGTTTATTTGAACTTTTTCTTCCTTTCGCTTTTGTGGTGACGATTCTTAACTACATTATTGTTTTGCAAAAGTTGAATGATCAGTGTCTTTATTTGAAGGCCAGAGTAACTCGATTAAGATTATAAAAAAACAACCCTCAATGCCTCGAGTGACTTTGATTTGACCACCCCCATGATTTAATATATACATATCAATATGATCGGCCTCGATATGGCAGAACCTTGGGAGAAAAGATTAGGATCAAGTTTTCACATAAAAGGTGCATGTGCATGTAATTACTGAAACATTTACGGCAGAATGGGTAATCGGAGCAAATTTAACTTCACCTTAAGCCTGCAGCGGCCAACTATTATCGAATCCGCGGCAAAGGAGGCGAATTAATGACGATCAACCGACCTGACGTCGGAGTAAAGACCATAAGGGCTAATGACCCAGGGATGAAAAAAGTCCCTTTCGAAATTAGGAAAACAGCTGAGCTTATTATAAAATCATTAGGGCAAAACAAAAGGGATCGTGGATTACACACTGCTACAAAATCAGCCCACAATGTGAAATTTAAGCATTCACAAATTTGCGTTCTTGTATTCATTACGTTGTTTGCTTAATTAACTTTATTGTCCTTCATCGGCATTTTTTATCGAAATTACTTTCTTTTGAGAAAGAACTCTATAGAATTATTAATCCCTTAAAATTTGATGAAGTCCATTTGATGAAAAATTTAATATAGCATATATTCAAAGTTAAAATACTTTTTCTCCGTTCAGGGTATAAATTTACTTACTTGAAGAAACATTTCGCCGTCGAGATGATGATGGTCATAAGCAGCGAGCGCTGCCAATTCTCTCGCTCGATAATGCGAATCATGGTGAGAATTCTCCTCCTTGTCCTTATGCATCACCACTGTAACAAATTTACAAAGTTAAAATAAATCGTCTACTTCGCGAATTAAAAGCTCATCTTTCCTCTCGAAAAAGATGTCATCAACATGCATATTAGCATCAAAAGGTGCACCTGAGAAGAGTAATTACAGTTTTTATATACCAGAGGAAGACGTTTTACAACATTGATGTTATACTAATTTCAGATTTCTTGAAATGGGATAAATCTCTTTTACAAAAGTATGCAAATTACTTGAGCGAGTGAAATCAATATTTTCTACCCTTGTGAAGGGAAGGGTTTTTTTCTTGCGGATCTTATTAACCATAAGGGGATTAAATTTCAGTGCTGGCGAGGAGCCAGGTTTAAGAAACTAATACCTCCTTGAGAGTTAAGAGTTAAGACTGAGTTAAAAGTAGCACATGCTTACTTAGATTTTCGGATAAGAAATAATTTGCGAGCTCTAAATTTACGGAAAATAGTTATGAATTTAAAATATCAATCAATTTATAATTATGTTTCCATGAACCTAAAAATAACTTAATATATATGAATATAATTGTTACTGAACGAAATTGTGATTCATCCTTTTGGACATTATCTTTTTTATCAATCGGGCATTTTAGTCTCATGTAGTTAACTTTGCCATTTGGACACTTAAAATTTCAGAGATAAGACACTTTTTTGATGTCTTGTCACGTTTTGGTATTATTTAGTGGTTTGGCGATCTTGTATTTTTTCTAATTATGGTGCGCATATTAAATAGTGGGGTGGCAGGTGTATGAAACTGCAACGGATCGGTAGAGTATATTATAGGGGCCGAAGAGGAAGTGTTGCTCACATCCTGTCACATATGTCGCGCAGAAGCCGACAATTCGTCCCCGTATCAAATGGATCACTATAAACCCTGATTTATGCCCAATATTAATATTAAAAAATACTTTCCAACCACCTCTTCTATTGTCCAATTTTTTCTATCATCAATCGTTTTGAGATTGATGATTTATCAAAGATTCATCAAAGGGTAGAGAAAGACTATAATCTCGATCCTGGCGTGTCATTGGTCAATGCGGCTCATTCGGCACGTGGCCATCGACCTCATCTAGCGGACTTTTTTTTATATCTCTTTATCTCAACTTCCCCCTCTCGTCATACCAACAATTTTCGCCCCAAGAAACAAAGTCGAGATCATTCACCGAGTTTCTCACTCGACGAAGAAATCACGCGATCAGCGCACGATTTCTAGTTAGTCAGCATTCACGTGGAAAGCCCCCAGCGATCGATTTTAACACTTCCCGCTCCTTTTTCGCTTCTCAAGGGCATCAGCTTGGAACAGGTCCTTTTTTGTTTGATCTCTTAATCTTCACTACTATTATCGATCACATACCCCCAATTATTATAGTCTATTTCCTTTTCAACAGTGACAGTCACTTCACATCACGGTTGTTTCTCGTCATGAGGTTAATGATTCTATCTATGCAAAACAGTCCTAGATAAGATCTATCTCAACTGCTTGGAAAAAATTATAGGAAACGTGTTTAGTGCATTTTGATTAGAGTAGTAAAATTAATATGTAAAGGGGACTTTTGAAAATTAGAACTAGGAATATATTACTAATATTGTCAGTAATTCAACTCGTATCGTTAAAGATAACAGAAATAGTATGTTATACCCCGAGGGAGAGAAATAGGACTATTTATGATTTATGCATTTTAAATGTTTCATATGTTTATCAATTTTATTGTTTTTCCAATGGACCAGAAATATGGTTTGGAGTTTTAGTGATCGATGAAAATTGTTTTCGACTCAAAAGAACATCTATAGATTGTAAACCAATGTCCGAAGGAGTGTGGGTTATAATTTTTATTGCTGTGGAAATCCTGATGGACGTGCGAGGTACATATAGAGGCGCGTTTAATTCTAATCGATCATCTGCACTTAGGTTTTATAGAGATGTGACACTCGAGTGCAAATAATGACTCTGCTGATTCGGTGGCACGAAGCCGCTTTTTCCCTTTCTCTGGCTCTTCCTTCCTCGGTATCTGGAGTGACTTGCTCTTTTGCGCACGTGCTCGCTGTATAGCAAAGGCGGTAGCAGAACGATAGGCTGCTTAAAACGAGTTAAGTGAATGGTTAATTAAGCTATTATCTCGTAGTTATACGATCGAACGATGATTAATGGCTTGTCCAACGCGTCCTACCTATTACTGGCGCCCCTTGTGCCTCATAAAATATACAAACATACTAATAAATGTACCAGGCATTAGTCAATATCTATACAATGCCAAAAACTTATCCTTATCAGATAACTTTTTGTGCATGGAATTTCTTAATGAAGGGGAGTGTGTCTTTTCTAAATATAGTAATTAAGGAATGCAATATTTTGATCTTAGAACCATATCTTGTACAAATGAAGTAGGTATAAAATGACATATACACAAATGAAATACATGAAATGCGACATTGCCTGTCAGAGAACTAGCGAAGGGCGAACATTGAGCAAATGTCGTGTGTTTCGTTCCAGAACATGTACGCACTGTGTTTTTACAGAGTAATCCGTCAGGTAAAAGTGGGCTGATAATGCAGGAGCGAGTCAGCCCCGCCCTATCCCTGTTACCACGATAAAAATCTCTCATTACCCAACGAAGCGATAAGCCTCTGCAGAAGTCCGTTGTGTCTCTTGCAAAGGGACTGACTAATAAAGCATGTGGGGTATTCTATGTGAAATCAACGTGCTTATTTCCCTCGTTGTCTCCGATTTTGACGCTCAAGTTCTCTCATTCCCACAATACCAAGGGCTAAGCTACTTTTTTCATTCTCCTGGTCTTCGTGTAGAAAATTTTGATAAAAATTCAATCTGACTCTGAACAATGTGTACTGAAGGTTTGGCAATGGTAAGAGTGGGAGTGAAAAAGAAGGGAGAAGGGAACATGTAGTGGAAGTGAAATTGCAAAAAGCAAACTGAGAGAAGGGAGGGTAGGAGTTGTCGACTTGGATTCAGATAGGTGGTGAGAAGCTAAATGCAATCCTTATACACATCGTGTCATTCCTCTTTATTCCTTTTCTTTAAGGATCTCCTCTCTTCTCCCTAAACCTCTTCCTCATCTCCACAGTCTGCCTCCGGATCTAACAAGAATGAATTGACTCGATTTTTCAACGAGTCAGTAATGTCTTGACGGTCCCAGCAAACGAGCTTGACAAAATATGGAAGATACGCGTGTGCATTAGCACGCTCGTTTGTCGCCTTCTGTACCAAACATGCATTTCCATATTCACACCCGCAGAGAACCCTGACATGTTATCCTTCCAATATTCAAAATGTTTCTTTCGCCAAAGGAAAAAGGGCCAAATTCGATTTTTATAGAAGTACATTCTTTTAGAGTAATATATATTATATTACGTAACAAAGAAGAATAGTATCTTTTATTACTACAGGTAGTATATGTGGCACTTAGTGAAGTTATTGATATAGTGAATGCAATATTTTCTGGTGACCTTGACTCACTTTCTCTGATTAAAAATTATGTTTCGTGCATATTTGATAAAAGTGAATCAATTAAAATGGGTTTTAGGATTATAAATGCGGGTCACGATGGTACCCGTGAAATTTAGATGTTGGACTAAAATAAAGTCATACCTACCTGCCGGTTGGCAGAGATAACAAATATTTAACAAGTTTACCAAGTCCGTCTCGAGCTATTAATCTCACAGTTAGTTTGTTAGTTACCGCCGGGGTGCAACGATAAATCAAGAACGAACGCCATTTTTACCGCGTATACGCTAATTGTTATTTACGACGGGTTATAAAGTATACCATGGCTTTATTAAGAAACGAGCTGACCACAGATCACGATCCCACTAACCAACATCGCTCTAGACTTAAATACTCGCTCCTTTCACGACCATCCTTCATCTTCCGCGCGAATATAGCAAATGTGATACCTGCTTATATTCACAGTCGATTCTTTAGACTATAACAATTCTGCAAACAATTGATAACCAGTTCTCTCAAACATTTTCCCTCTACCGCCTTATAAAACCTTGCAAACCTTTATAGAAATCCATGGTTTGGTCCCTGTGTCCCTTTTTGTGGTCTTTTGAATTTCACTTAATATCTTTTAAATTCTACTTGATATATTTTAAAATCAGCTGCAATGTAATCAAGGAAAATGAACAATTTCTCGTGGAAAAGTAGGGGAATTAAAAAAATTAACTTTTTGGCTTAAATTAAATCAACGTCGAAAAGTGTTAAATTGATATAAAGTCGAAAGGTTTTGATTTGCCTTGAAATCAATCAGATTTTAAGTCGGTGCGATCTTTCGGTTCGGTAACAAGGGCGTATATAGCGAGGACTAATCCACTTAAAGCTGGTATCCAGTGTCGAATACGAAATATGGTGTTTGGTTTCGATGCAAATAATCGCTATGCATGACACTTAATTCGCAAATCTCCTCGAAGCGCGAAATCCGATTTGAAAGGCATGATCCTTAGTTTTCGCTGTCGAGAATGTTAGTCCGACTTTTAAATGTCTTCACGACATCCACTAATCATAAGTAAACACCTCTGCATTTTCAAATCAAAGAAAATTTTTTAATTCCGCTTCTCCATTTTCATATTTCCAATTAAATATTCATTTTCCTCATACGTAATATATAGAAACGGGGAACATTAAGAAATAGTAAAAAAAAGTAACAACTATTCAGAGAGCTTCCTCGCCTTTTTACTCAGAATCATAAACCGCGTTACAGTACACTTTTTATGATTGGTAACAAAGTGAAATTACAGTTCCATATATCTAGAAAATATCTGATCTTGAAATTCTATAAATAATAGATATATACAAGAACACTCTTCATTCAGTATAAGGAGTTGTTGATTGAATTAAGAAACGAGTGAAAAAGTGTACAATTTTTATTATGGTCGTGAATCTAGGTCACTGATATAGGTTTTAAAATATAGAATTGCAGATGCCGTCAAGTAGAACGTAAAAATTACGATCTATTATCATAAACGTATACTATCAAAGTATGCGTGACGCAATCAGTTTGCTGCTCTAGTAATTTAAACTTTGATGTGTTATTCCAGAACTATAGTAGACGATTTTTAGATAATGGTTCTTAATTATCTTCTATAGATGTGATATCTTTTCTTCATTTCTCCCCCTTTTATTAGTTTGTATGCCTTGAACATCATGTTACACATTTTAGTATTTCTCTATTATTTCAGTTGTATACTCACACGTCATTTCTTTAATCGGTGTTAAAAATCACCATTTTTCGAATATGTAAAGAGAGACAAGACAGTACAAGGTATGAAGCCATAACAAACATCCGAACACGTGGTGCCGCGTGCCGCGGTCACTCCGGAAGGGGAATTTCTCGAGAAATATGGGCATAGTGACAGAGGGGTCGAATCCAGTTTTAACTATACTGGTTCGTGCCACTCGTGTCGAGACGAAATCTATAAATCGTGCCATGGAATTGAGACAAGATATCCATCGCACGCTCCAGGCTTAACTCCAGATCAATCCGCTCCTATGATAGAAATTAATGGTACCCTTTGATTATCGCTCTGCTACTGTTTCGATACTATATCCCTACACAGAAGAAACCCGACGTCACAGACTTGTTTTCATTCATTTTATTCCCAATAAACAGATACATGAAAAAGTAGAATGGAGTACTTTACATCTCTGAAAGATGTTCTTAGACACTCTTAATTTCAACTTTAATGGTTCTTTTTCCACCTTTTATGATTCTTATCTCGAAAGACCGTATTTTACAAAGTTTAAAAATAATTACAGTGTGGATAGTTAATAGTTCGTAAACCTAACGAATTATGGTAAATGCTGTCAGTTGTCGAGTCGGTAGCCGGTTTTAAGTAAGTCATAACTTTTCGACGCATTGCAGCTGCTAGTTAGTAATTTTCTCTGTTATATTGTGTACAGAAATGGGCTATTGAACGAACATCAAAAGCAAGAACATATAGATACCTAAATCACACGTACTACGCATACAGACTTGGTGATAATAAAACGAAAAATGAACCGAGTGCTCGCATGACGGCGCAATCCTCCCGATTTACACCTTTCAAGCTCGCGCGAGTCATTTTTCCTTGCAACTCGATAAATTTTTTCGTCATGCACCGTCGGGCACTAAATCTTTCGTGTGTTCTTTAAATCTTTACTAGATTCTTTTTATTAATGGGGGAATGTATTTTAGAAAAGCGTTTCCTTAAGTTCAATGTAAATCATATTTTACTGCATAGCTTTTGCAAAAGGCATTTATTTACGTATCCAGTTGCATATCGCATATCCAATTGTATTATGCGCTTACATCTTCGGGAGCTTTCTATAAGTTACTCAATTGATGATATGAATAAAAGTTATAGTTTTTGAAGATAGTATTCCACTTTCGAATATTAATTATTTTTGGGATTTACCGTGAGTGGATGGATCAGAATTAATTGTATGATGGACGCATATAATAAGAGTACAGAGGAAATAATGAAACGTTACATGAGATTTTTACCATCAGACCAACTTAACGCCTCCCTGGCCAGGTATACATATAGATATCGTGAGATACGCCAGGTGCGCCTCTCGCAGAGGCGGTGGCCACGTACGATAGATTTACAGCTAATCATTTTACACGCCTATTCCAGTCCCGCTCGGTGAAATATCGCGGGCATTAACTCTCGAGGGCGACGTCGAAGAAGCGGCCGAAATCGAAACCCTGGAATAACCCCGCCTTATGTAGTTGCCTGATGTGCTTCGCATCGAAGATACATTATTCCATATCGACTGCAACCTTCAGATAGACTCACCAACTCCGTTACTTATTATTTCTTACAACTTTCCCCATTCCATCTGCTTTTGTAAGATCGATTACATTTTCATTAAATATGCCATTATTTTTCATGATGTAGTGCAGAGAACATTATATCGGACGTTATAGTGATTGTATCAAGCTAGAAAGGAATAACAATGGATCTCTCCGGTCACTAGATAGAGTATAGATACAATAGTTATACTAGTTATATAGTAGATCAATAGTTATGTCTATAATAGTTAAATCTATGGATTCCATATACAGACACTTCGAATTTAATATAGTGAAAATATCATTATGTACTTCCGAACGATTTTTAAAATGAAGTTCATCATAAACTTCATAAACACTCTCTCACGAACGCTGATGCAGTGAGACGAGTCGTTAAACCGAATTCCAGAAAATCTGCTGAGAAGGGATCTAAAGTGAAATAAAAGGACGTGTGTGTCTCGAGTGTCCGTTCGATGAGTGTATAATGTATATGCAGAGGTATAGCACAGACACCTAAACTCTCACTGCAATCCTGACAAGGCTTCGAATGGACCAAAGATGAACAGGTTGTTGATATACATAAACATATATGCTATATATGTGTACACGGTTAAGTGTTTCGCTCCACACTCAGAAAAAATGCAAAGTTTCTTAGGTCTCGTGTCGATGTATTTTACCTGTGATGAAGGTGTGCATCTCGACCGCGTGGGTACTCTTCAGGTAACATACTCGGACGCATTTTCGACTCGCGTAACTCGGTAGCTGCTTGCTTTTGGTTCAGCCCGCCCCGTTCCAAAAATTCGGCTCAACTTTCGCGCTCTTGTTGTTGTTTTGTGCGAGGCAAGTTTGACGGCATTGCTGGAGACGTTTCTGCCTTGAAGGTATACCTTTTTTGCGTCAGTAATATTGATTTCAATCAGAAAAATGTAATTTGCATGTAATTTGAGTTTTAAATAGCGCTCATATTGAATATTTTTCTAATCGTATAGTTAAACTGAAAGAAATTTAATTTTTTCACATCTATCCTGTCGTACTATTTTTGTGCGTGGCTTGGTGGGCGCATACAAATCCGCGTTTACGCATTACCATAATAATTTGTTGTCAAAACCCCCGACCGTGATTCTTGCAGGAATACGTAGTATTCTCCAGGTCGGTTTCTCTCCTCGCTTTACAGATTTATTTCGCCATTCGTCTCGGGTTTTCTTGCACTATGTCGAATAACTCACGACACGAGGACTCTGCCGCGAGAGGGACGTTGGAACATTAGAGGTAGCTCGTTGCGTTTTACGCGTATCAACTATCATCATACTTTAACTTGATATCCAGTGCTTTTGCCTTCTCGTTCTATACCGAGACGGTAATCGATACCGGCGCCCTCCGACCGTTCCGACAAATGTTCTTGTCAGTTTAACTCGTTCGGTATTCCCCTTTTCTTCGTCTCTTTACCTGTTTTACTTTATTCAGTATATACCACTCTTATTCTTATCAGCACTTTTTGCCCCTAGTATTTGTAATGAACATCACGTTTATATACTGGTTCCGAGAAAAATTTCATTCTGGTGAATATACATAAGTTAAATAATAATTTAGTCGATGAATATTATAACATTGTTTGATCACCGTGTAAATATGAAATTAAATTTGTTTTCGTTGAATGAACTAATCATGAGATTGAAATGGCATGACAGTTTTCCCATAGATCAATCAATCCTCGAGATAGCTCATCAGACACCTAATTGAATTTCCCCTCGTTCTCGATATTAAACTCTCTGTAAAGGTGCGATTCGCCTCAACGAAAATTCTTTCCAGAATGCCGGCCAGTGAGCTGCTAATTCGAGTATACGACTCGTTATATACTTCTCGTTTTAATAAGAAAATTCACAACCATGCTCTATGATCAGATGCGGATCTTCCCCACGAAGTATGTTAACAAGCAGAAAATCAGGAGAGAAGAAACAACATATACTGACCACTAAAGCACGAATATATGAGATCTTAGAATGTAGAAAAAAGATAAAGAATAATGCATTACGCTCTACGCTGCCGTAAGTAAGTAGGCACACTGAGCGATTAACGTTTCGCGAGTTGCATATTAAAATCATAATTTTACGGTACTACTGCTTAACATTGACTGTGCTCGTATTTATGCAAAGCCCTGCAAGGATTCGCATCAATTTAGTCTTTATGACAAGGTAAATCGTGTTTGGAAGCCTATCACTCGCGGAGAATCAATCTACTATAACAAGATTTTCATGCCCTTTAACAACAAACTTCCTGCATGCATAATATTACTACCTCCTCCCACACTAATTAACAAAATCCAATCTTGTGCAATTCTGGTCTGCAAATTTTCGTAATTACAGTTGAATGTCTTCAATTACTCGTTCCAATTTTATTATGTATAATAATATCAGGCTTCGAAGTGTTTTCTCATTAGTAAA
The DNA here is from genome assembly GCA_900474275.1 of Synergus japonicus. Taxonomy (NCBI): domain Eukaryota; kingdom Metazoa; phylum Arthropoda; class Insecta; order Hymenoptera; family Cynipidae; genus Synergus; species Synergus japonicus. The sequence continues at coordinate 65,890 of UCOH01011366.1, read as the reverse complement.
CTTTATTTCAAAAGTTCAAAAGAACCAACAACAGATGATGAAGACGTCATCAATTAAAATGATATGAAGAATCAGCTGTTGGATGCATAGACCCCTAGAAGATCTTTTCCTAGATGTCAGCTAGTATTATTGACTAGTCTCAGTGAGCTTCAACTATAAAGGGAATTTAATGTTGGGGGACGGTGATAAGTAGATTCCTGGTCGGTCTGTTCGTAGTGCACCTATACCTTTCGAGTGTCCATATCTATCTTCTTTCCTCTACCCCAGGGCTCTCAGCTGTTCTTGTCTCTCGACCTCTCTGTGTTATACCTACCTCGTGCAAAAGGAGGGCCAGGTGGTATCGATGCGATCGTGCCATATGCTTCGCCCTTCGAGGGGGTCCGCACTATACTCGCCTTCTAATTAATTCTCAGCCTTTGTTCTAACGGAAACGCGTCGCCGAATTACTCAAAGGACTGGCCGATTACATCTACCTTTTTTGATATCTTTCCAATTCTAGCTACTTTGGGGATACATATCTAATTCTTGCCCCAGTAAAATTACCCTGCTAGTTAAAAATAACCACTCTGTATAATCCACCTACATATGATTCTTACATTCTAATTTTGTGCTGAGTCATTTCTTTTTAAAATTAATTATTGGGATTTAACTAAAAGGAGTGTCATTCAGTTACTGAATGCATGACATTGCAGTTTTCAAATACTGATATTGTAATGTTAGTTCAAAATTTTTGCAATTGTTTAATATTGCAATGACCTTATATAATGACTTTAATTTTCACATGTATACCTTCTATACTTTTGAAATATGTAACAAAATTGAAGTATTAAGATAGTAATACGCATATAACTACCAATACGACAGTCATAAATGACGTAAATTTATCGTTTCCCGGTTCGGTATCGTTGTCAGAGGGGGATGAGTCGGTAACCGCAAGGGTAGCTCAGTCGTTCAGGAGAGAAATTGCTGTGCCAGTCCGTGTAACCGACACCAGTCACTCGTTTCCCCCATTTTCCGCCATTTTGTGCCACTTGTGCCTACTGTTCTGCTCCCTAGGTACCCCTAACATCTTGATGTTTCTTTCTAATTTAATCCTTATCCTTATCTTTTATTTTCTCTCTGTCAATATCTTCACAAACAAATTTTAAGTTTATTTCTTATATCCTTACAGAATTGAGAGTCTGGAAGGACATGGATATCCTTCACTAATCGAAAATGAGTTTTTAGAGAAAGAAAATTAGAGAGTAGAGTTGCAGGTGCATTTTTGATAACACTTGACAACTGCGGTAGAAGTTACAACAAAAACTTTAAGAAGGTAAACTTTATGATGGAAATGACATATTCTGAAGAATGAAAGCCCAATTAGACAATTTATCCAATTAAATGATCCACGTAGAAACAAATCACAATGTAGAATTATAATAGTCAACTCTATCCGGATTTATGATATGGAGTGAAGAAATTAACATCGTATTGTTCGTTCGTGATCCCTGACCGCGCAACGAATCTGAAGCACGCGTATCAGGATGGCGTTGGGGCATATTAAATTTCTCTGCGTGAAGTCACTGACACATTAGACGCGTTCACATTATTAGTCACTCTCACTCTAAAAGAAACATACCCGAAACGGTGAGATTTACCTTCTCTTGAACGACAAGTGAAATTAATTTTGTAATTTATTGCCGCATTTGGTCAATTTTATGATCGTAATGTGAAATCCCATTTGTTTTGATGGGATCTCATGTCCCTAATTCTGCAGATCTTTTTGATTCGGTCGAGTATACACTTTTCAAGTGTTATAGAGTTATGTTATGCTCTTGATGTATTTATATTCTTTTTCTTTATTTTGATTACATCTTTGATTTCGGCACGTTACTGATTTGATATTAATGTATTTTTCTGAAGTAACGACGTATAATACAATTCTAATTTGATGCCAAACCCTGATCAAAATTCGAAGAAGGGAAGATGATTCTTTATCGACCATTGACGACTATAAACGTCAATAGAATAGGCAAGCTTGATGGAGCAGGTAATTATTAGCGTGACGATCATCGCGTGTACATAAAACGATAAACTTCCTCCCTTCGACATGCTACATTCTTTCACTTGAGTGCCGGAACTCAGTGGTAGTTTTTATTTGGGCAGAAAAGAGAACTCAGAAAGATCAAGAGGCTGATAGACTTTTAACAAAATCTGTTAATAAATCTTCAAAATGTGGTAATAAATTAGCACTAAGTACTTGGTATCGTATTTTTGCAACCACATTACACTATTATCATTCCAAGAACAGCTGATATCTGCATGCTAACAGACGATGAGAACTTTTCTTTTCAATTGAAACTTATGTGCAGACTGAAAAGTGTTGATGAATTGATTGATCTCAGGCCTTGGATGATGATTGGGGGTAAAAGGAACAATCGTGTTCTAGCATGAAGTAAACTGAGCGAGACGTCTGCATGCAAAGGTGTCTTGTTCAGTGGGTCAGGAGTGCCAAGGAATCTTCGGTGCTCCCGGCTGATTGTTGCGTGGCACGGTGTAGCATGACATGGCACAGCATGATGTGGCGTGCAGTTGGCGCGATGCGTGCAGTATGTATGTTATTCAGCGGGTTTTGCTCACTACCTCTGGAAGCCGACCGTGGCCCGTCAGCCAGGACTGGCCAGCACGTAACCTCCCGTCTAACTCCCTATGCCGTACCACTACCACCCTCTCGTTAACACTATAGTGTTTGCATCATAGCGACACGCAGCGATAATCGCAATCCGTTAGCTTGACGTTTCTTCGATCGATCAGTCCGATTCATTTATCCACTCATCCATCTAGCTACCCATCCGTACATATCTCTCCACACGGTAACCAGACGCATGACGGATAACTAACCCTTGTTCGGATGCATTAAGGAACTTTCACTAACGAATCACCATGCGTACTCTTATCTTGTATTTTAACGTTTCTTGGATACCATACAGAAGATTAGGCTAGGTTTTGGTTTCAATCCACTGACGCTTTTGGTATTCGGCATGTATTGTATATGTACTGGCTCAATGTTTCGGAAACATGTCTTCGAAGTTTGCAACTTGGAAATTCGAGCTGTTCGAAGGTGTCAAAACTTTCTTGGTGGATTCTACTACGATATGTTTAACTGACATATATTTTTACGTGACAAATTGGAAATCTGTTTCAGAAAATGTAGCTAATATATCTAATAGATCAAATGCAGCTGATAATTCCAAATAGTTTCATGTAAGCAGTAGGTCGTTAATAGTTCATTTAATCTTTCTCAGCCATTGGATAAATTACCCACAATTTTAAATATCATCTCTAAATCATTTTACCCAACCCCCTCTTATTACTTAAAAAGGAGGAAGTAATTGCGTTTCATTTGAGAATGGCTAATTCAGCTGAAACCACGTGACGAGCAGTTGTACAAGTGCGATGAACGTGATTTCTTGAGGCGGACTAATACGCAGTCGGCGCCAACAAACGCGGGGTTACGCCTACGCGGTGAAGTACCTTTACATATGTGTATACGTATGTGATTATACATACATTTGTATATGCTATATGCACGTAATAGGTGCACAGATCTTACCAATAGGGGAGTACGTGCCTGCTCGAGTAATTAGGAGAAGGCCACGACAATACGTTAGAACGATAGCATCTTCTGAGCTTGCTAGACCTCCTCGAGGTTTCGTATTGCGTGCTCTATTTCACCGTAGAGCACAAGGTAGAATCTTGGGACGAGAAAACTTCTAACGCTTGATAAGAATTTAGTAAGAATTTCGGTTATGTTCACAAGATGTCCCCAATCAACTTTTCACTTTACCTCGATTATTAGAGTATGATCAGATAGCGAGTTTAGTATTGCCATTGCTCGAGAGTTTTTAGTAATTAGGGTCGCCGTATACTTAAGCATCTTGAGGAGAAATTGAACTAGCTAATTACAGCATATTAAGTGTAACTTAAATCTTAGTAATGGTCAGGCAGCCGTCCATGAGACAAAATTATGTTGCCTGATGCCACGCACATATCTGTTTTCTGGTAGTTTGCTTTATGATAAGAACACAGATTACCAACTGGTTTTATAATGACAACCATAATCGTGTCAAAACTGATACGGGATAAAAGATTGTAATCTTCAGAAAGATCGTAACAGTTAATATTTATTTCTTGCAACAAATCAGATCAACTTTAAAATGTAACTGCATCTGATTCTGATATGTATTGCAGATCAGATCGTTAACCTTACATCTTTGATGTAACTTCCTTTACAAGCACTTAATGAAAGGCACTGGAATTTCTAAACTTTGCACATACCATTAATCTTGATTTTAAGGCGTGTAGAACACATTTTGAATTATTAATTTCCATAAATTGCAGGCTTCAGCGCTAAATAATTTACTTTGAAAATTGTAATTCATATAGAGGCTTGAACCATTGATCTTTAGCATTACAGAAATTTTAGATTCAAGATAAATAGGAGTTTCTTCAACACATTATGTAATATGTTTATATGTGTGTTCTCTCTGTAGGCTTTCAACATCTAATTTCATGAAAATCACTGTTTTAAATTTCTAATTTGGGCAAACCTTTGATCTTTACATGTGTTTAAAACTGAAAAATTGAAGAAAAGCCAGTGGACAATTAATAAACTCATCTAAGAGTCTTTCCTCTTTGCCTACCTACCATTTCGGTCTGATATCTTTCGCAGCTGCGTAATTACCGTATCGGAACAGCGCGCATCCACGGAAAAGGATGTCGAAGTGGCATAATCATCGTTCCGATAATGATTGTGCCTTCTTATTACGATGAATTCTCTCTGTATGGTTATGGATACGGTTCGATTATCGCTGCGATAGCGTGCGATTCATATTTTATTACTTGCATAGGAATCTGATATGGACTTACTAAGACGTTGTTACTGCTTTATTAGTGCCCTTTATATGCACATATTTTCGTCGTAACACAACCACTGCAAAACCATTCATTGCCGGCGCAACTAAATTATGTTGGATTATTTGCGCAAACGAACGCATTACTCTTCTCTCACACCCTCTTTTACCGAGCCAACATAATTAAACGGATTGAAATGAGACAAAAACTACTTTGCTTTAGCTTCTTTTGGTTCGAGTTAATTTTTTAATCTTTTCTACGAACACATGTCACTTTTAATTATGACCTCGAGGAAATAAAGCGCACTCTAAAGAAAGAAACAGCGACCGTCTATATGATAGAAGTTTTAGCTATAATAATGTTCTAAATATATGAAAAGTTTGCATTTCCGGAGAAAAAAGATTAGTAGATCATACTAAATAATAATAAACAGCCGTTAAATTTTATAGTGGGATCTAATAAACCCATAAATGCTCCTGAATCCTTTTCTTAAACTGCAATTAATAATAGAAAGGTTAAGTAAAACGTGTGCATTTCGCGTAACATTCTATGTAGGCAAAAAGGACGGCACGTGCCTTCATTCGCTTCAAGTCAAGTTTATAATGTGTAGAAGGAATGTGTGTATCCGGATTGAAAAGAAGTGCACACGCGCACGAAAACATATGCGATCGCACAAGTTGGTACAATAAAATACAAAAAATACACGGATGGCCTGTGCGCGAAGGAATATTTTTAATTGAAATAATTGCCGACATTATGAACTAAATCGTGCTGGCAATTAGTGCACTCGTTTCGCTGTAAGCTATATACAATGCATACACACGTACATAACAGTTTAAAGCCAAATGTGAAATTATAAAAATGGGGATCGATAAAACCTTTGAAATACTCGTACTAATTTCATTCGACAAATGAAATTAAGATAAGATCCTTCGAAGTTGTAAACATTGAGAACAATTTACTCGAGTTATAATTTAATATTAAAATATAATGTCAAAGTAATATCTAATATCGTGAACTTGAAAATTATATTTCTGGTACATGAGTTTAATAAAACAAACGTGTGAGAATGCATGTAATAAATTTGTAATTTCTGCCTCGATCATGAATCATTAGCTGTTATGAAGCGTGTACCAGGGGTTTAATGAAACCATTTGCGAGATTTATAACCATTGAAATACAGGTTCGCTCACTAATACTAGTTTTCCTCTTTCTAAAAAGGGATGCAAAAAAAGAAAGAGGTATTCCTATCAATGGGCGAGTGCACTCTTTTTTATGGTGCATATCAGGTCAGAATGTCGAGACAGCTGCGAGACATAATGACTGTAGTTTGAGCAAGTTGCATTTCAGTCTCTTGATGACTTTAATCGATTAGGAAGCTTACGCACGATCGATGTATTGGAACTGTAATCATTACACATGTTTGCATATGCGCATGCATGGCTCATTTTGTAATGTTGATCAGAGCCGGTTCTAACCACCCGTCCCCAAGATAAACCTGAATCAAGAAGATTTCTTTTTTTCTTTGTTGTCGAAAAAATCACATTCGCAGGAAAACTTCTTGCACCAGTTTATTGATGAAAAGTGACTACATTAATCAAATGAGTGCCTTCAAATGTAACTAAACTCGTACAACTTGAATTTGAGGCATAATTTAACACTTTCGATAAACCAGATTCTTCAAACCGGTTTGCGAATTAGTTATAAGATAACTTTAATTTAAATTTCACGGATTTGGGTTTAAACTTAGAAACCATATTTGTTTGGATTCTATTATTTACATAACCATGAGTAGCTTTTATCACAAAAGAATCAAATGATGATTTGTTTTTAATAAACAGATGCTTGCATAAGTTGAAGTTTTGTAAGAACCTGCAGACGAGTTTTGAAATATCACGAGTTGATCTCAAAACTGAATCGTTTTTGTGAAAAACATGGGATCTAATAAGTAATAATCTTCGAATCGGAATGTTCCTTTAGGCGTCAATTAAATGTTAAACGACTGCAATACAGTCGGCCCTTTGTCCTTGTCTCGGTGATCTCACTTAGTGTCGCATGTACCTACTCTTGGGTTATCGAAAAGGAGATTAAGAAACGAGTAGTAGATCCATCGAACCGTTAATTCGTTCGGGTAGCAACATGCTTACATCGCCTGCAGGTGCGAGAACACATTGGGAAATGCAAATAAGCGTAATAACGGGTACCCTATCGGCAAAATATATCTACCACGAGGGTCGATGGTCTACTACCTTCAACTTTAATATAAGATATGATATCATGTTTTCGCATTCAGAGTCCTCACTTCACTCGTCTCTTGTTTGCTAAACTTGCTCTTAGTCCAAAATATTTGGGATAGTTGAATAAAATACAAAATATACCGAATCATTTCTGATTTCTGATTTGTGCAGACTTTTACTCGAAAGTTTGAAGATATGTTTGCAAATGAGAAAAAGTGGAGATGGTTAATTGAAGAAAGGGTTTTGTAATTCGTAGCTTGTGTAGTTCGAAGAATGGGACTTGAAGAGGTTCAGTGGATCGAAAGATCTGGTATCAGGAATCAGGACCAGTGGGGACCGAGACACCTTGGGTTCACACCCGGTTCCCAAGTCCCTACAAGTTTTGCCTTCATCTTCTTCTTCTTCTTCATCTTCTTCTTCTTCTTCTCCTTCTTCTTCTGTTTCTTGTTCGTTTCATACACCTATCCTCTGATCCAAGTGGAACCTAACCCTCGTGCTATGTGTCTGCTTGAAAAATCGGTGTAGCCTACCGTGGTTCTAATTAATTTACATAGCAGAGCGAGGAAGGCCCCCTGGCACAGAGGTACTCTGGAAAGAGGAAGCTTCGAGGATAGTGGCGATCGGGTGGCTAGATGCCCGGGACGAACCAAACGATTCAAATGTCGATCCCTAGCCACGAGCACGGCTTAAAACGGTTGATATCTCTGGAAGCTGAATCTTTCACGCTGAATCTGAGAACACTTGTACCACGTACCATTCCTATCTCAAGGTACTACTTTAAAGAGGCTAAAGGGTGCGCGCTTGATATAACACGAGAGCGAGCGCGACGCTGGGCTTTACTCGATTTCGTATTTAAATGCTTGGGAATAAGGTCCAAGTCTCTGATTAGGTGTTGATAATGATTAGGTGTGAATAAATAATAAAGTATAACAGGTAAAAAAGTATAACAGGTAAAATAGTATAATAGGTAAATTATATAAGGAATAATTATATGAAAAATTTATGACTCAGTATTAATTTCACCCTCTAAAACAAACTGCTCTATATGCAGCTCACATCACTCTTGGAGTGTACCTCAATTATTCTTGAAAGTTTAGACGACTCTGGACACCTGCACGCGAGAGAGGAGGGCACGTGCTCTACGTATGATACAATTTTCCCTAATGATTGGTAGATGAATGCGAGTAGACAGATGACCATCAACAGAAGGACAAGGGCACTGAGGTGGAATAAGTAGCGGATGGGTAGGCGGGATAGATAATGGGAGGGTGGAAGCAAGGCTGGCTTCTTCAGGGGCAAAAGCAAGAAGTGAGAGAAGTCAGATAGGGAAGGCGAAGAGGGCATGTAGAGGAGGTGGTAAGTGTATCTGAACATCGGGCGACAAACGCGCCTGGGAGTCTGGCGAAAGATCCGAGGTCCGACAATGAATACCTACCTACCTATTAAAGTGGTGTGAACAATACGGCAGTCGCTACTAGCCCTACACCCTACAGCCTTTACTATACTTATGTACATATGTATATACAGATATATATATATATATACATATACATACATATATATACCCACGCGCTCGCCACGAGAAGAGCGGTGCTCGTACCGTTCTCGGACCTGCTCGTACCGTGATATACTGCGAGATGAACGATATGTGCATGGACGTGCTGCTCTTTGCGGCTCCTCGGTCCAGTCGCCTCCTCTTCCTCGGACTACCTTGCATATCATTTTGCCACCGATTCTACTATCATCTTTTAGTTATCGTCCCTACTTAGCTGTAATTTATGCGACTAGTTCTTCACCCTTTCGCTGATGACCAATACCGGGTTCTAATTATATTCATTTTGAAATTTGATACTTTATTTTCTGCCGTGAGAATGTGGGAAGCTTGGCAAAGTAGTTTGGAAAAGAGATTTTGGAGAATAAGTAAAGTGCTTTTATGCAGCGGACGAAAATAACTTGTTCATTTCAATGAGATCGATATAAAGGGCAAGAAGAAAAGATGAGCGCTTCTCTGGTATTGTTTTCTAGTGGCATTGTTTCTTAAACGCAGTAACGAGTAAGTTGCGTGCTGACGAAAACTCTCGTGAAAACTTGAACTGCGTAATACTTTATCTTCCTCTGGATTATAAAATGATTTGTTGATATAAATAAGAAGATTTTATCTTCAGATAATTAAGAAAACAATCTTACCTTGGAAGTAACTTTTAGTTCGAAGATAACTAACACTGAGCCTGAGAATGCTGAGTCGATCCAACTTGCTTAGTATATTTTGCTCGAAGGGAAGTAAGGAAGCTAAAGTATCGAGTTCTGCGTTTAGACGTTCACGATGTCGTTTGCTGGGATTCGACTTCGTCACCCCATCTTTCTGCGGTGGCTTCAAACTGTAACAAAAATTCAATTTACGATTACATACAAAATTTAGATTTAGAGTTTAGAGAATGCAACTATCGAATTCGTATAAAAAGGATGCAATTTGTGAGTGTTACATCGAGCGACTAGAACAAATGCTTTATTTGAGCAACGTCTGCATCTGAAGAAAGAACGTCTTGCAGTAGGAAGTCCAGGACTATGGTTTGGATTCTCAACGCGACGCGTGACCCTTTTTCGTTCTTGCCTTGCTTGAGAATAATTAGCTTTGTTTTGCGCGCGCGGCCGAGACAAGAAACAAAGCCGCTCGTCCTAATGGCGTCCAAACCAGTCCAGTTCAGACAACGTTCCGAAGTCCAATCCGGAACGAACCTCCGCCCTCGGGAACCTCGTCGCTGGTAATGGATTTTGTGTCATCTGATAATTAATAGAGTTCTCTGGCGCTGCTGGGCGGCGGTACACAACCTCATTCATCACGCTTTCTAACCCCTAAGCATTTTAATTAAAACCACTATTTTTACAGCCATTCCACCCGACTTCGTACTTCCTTCCTGAACGTGTATTATTATATCTGCATGTGAGTATAATAATCTAGTGGACATTATTGTCCTCGCGATATGAATCATGTGACGAATCTTCAAATAGTCCCATGAATCCTTTTTATGATGAAGATTGTATCTTGTATGGCTTCATTAGGTTGGATGGAGATTTTGATGAGTGGTGATTGATGAGGCTCTACTTGCAAATTCTAATTAATTTCCTAATTAAAATTAATTTTAAAGGTATCATATTCTTCTCAGAGAATAATTGGCCCATTCAACTATTTCTTTCAGTGCTTTACTTGAAATCTCAATATAATTCCAAATATAATTCCCAAGCATTCTTGATGCACAAGATTAATTGTCACGTCATTATCACAACAGAGACAAGCAGGACACTTATAACTTAAGTACAATAATGCAGTTGATTCAATTCATTCAAAATGCAGTCGCTGGTGGTGTGGATAACAGTGGTGGTGGTAACAGTAAGGAAACAAGTACGAGGTAGAGATGAAAACAGGAAGAAAGGCAATGCATATTAATAAGGCAACGCGGGTGCGTATCGATCGCAGTCAGTACGGTGGTTGGAGTCAAGTATGGTCGGATGCGCGCGATCGACCGGTAGACCAACCAAGCTCTTTTACCACTCTCACCAACCAACTCTTTACCATAAAACGACTTGGTTATATAGTTATACTTATATACCAAACTACGACTCCTGACGAACACCACATTTCAAGGTTTTCCTCCACTGCCCACCTATATAGATCACTGCAAGCGCGTGCAAAAGCATCAAGCGATTGATGATGATTATAGGAATCATAATACATATAGTATCGCTCCTATCGCTCTTGATGTCGCAGACGATCATATTAAACTGTATGAAATTATTCTTAAAAACTACTTAAATTTCTACTTAACTTTTTATATCGTGTTCATTCACCTTCATATTAAAATAACATGATCTGCTGTCCAGAGACAGAACACTTACTTTTTTGAACAATTGGGCATATCAATTAATTAGGTAGATATAGCAGAGTTGAAAGTATGTATGTAGTTGTGAATAAATCATTTTTACGCAGTGAAGGTGGATCTTGAATCTCAACCTTGAATCTTGAACAGCAAGTTGCATGAACTGTGTCAGATAATTCATCAATACACGTTTGCAAATTGTGTTCACTATTACTATAATATTACCTACATACTTACTCATGTAATTTTACGCATGACGTGCAAACATACGCACGCTAACACAAATTACAGTGCTTACTTAGTATTATATGCTGATTAACCATACAAAGATGTACGTTAACTGGACCGCGCATGTAGATAATCCATACGTAAGTCCGTTTGTTGACACGCGCAAGAGCAATGGCCGTCTTGAACAGAGTACGAAACACATGAAATGGAAACTCAAGCTTGATAATCGAAATATGGGCTAGCCTATTATTAGAGCTAATAGTTGTTTATAAAATTTTAATACTCAGATTGCGATTTCTATATTTTCGGCATAATTATTCTTTGCAATTTTGAATGTGAGGCATTTAAAAGAAAAATTCGAGGTAATATTTCATGTGCGTGTCATATGAGCGTAAATTTTTCAAAATTTGGTCGATCAGGTAGACCAGGTGATAAGAAAAAGTTTCCCTCCACAATAGTCGCAACGCCGCTGCCCTCACATTAGGCAGGTCGCGTATAAGTAGATACCTATCGCGACTCTACCAAGCGTGAACACGGTAACGCACTCGAGGGTAGTTTGGCTCTAAATCAAACGACTGGCATGTTCCTGACATGTTTGAAATTGAAAACGATACCAAATTGTATTTTCTTTCAAACCTAATTACAGATATACGGCAGAGACCCCAAAAATATTAAATATTTGGTGAGTCCATTTATGATCAATTTCAAAGGGACTTATCAGACTATATGGAACTTCAATTCTTCCAAGGGTGTATAATATTATAAAACTTTAAATTGTAATTAGATTCCCTCTTTTAGAACCATAATATGTTCATATTAATATTCAATATTTTAGCCCTGATATCCATTCTTAAGGATGTTATGTCAAGATGTAATATCTGGATTTTATAATTAATTAGGATTCAAAGTAACCTCTACATAATGAAGGCGAAATGTAATGAAAGAGAAACATGAGTCCAGGGTTTCGTTTCAATTAACGTCAAGATTATCAGTGGCTGTAGTACAGCAGGTAAAGAGGCTGTTATCAAAGAAGGTCCGCCATTTTGTATTTTATAGCGGAGTAAGGTCTCCCTGTAGTGTCGTTAGCTACTACGTTATGCTCTCTCGCGGTCGTATAGGTACCTACATTGTACAACGTTGGGCGGGTGGTCGAAATGGTTGAAACGAGAAGCCGCGCAAGCGCCATCAAGGGTGGGACCACTATGGATTTTCGAGAGAAGATAACTATAGCCAGTTCCGGGGTGCTGGGTGTCAGAAGGAATGGCAGACTACATATGGTTTTAGGGACTTTATCCACTGATCTATTTGAAATAGCTCTTCCAATTATTCAACGAGAGTCCTAAAATTATCAAAACATTGACTGCATGCAAAATTATGACCATGGTCATAATTTTACTGATGTTTCGATTGTTTGTTACTTATTTTTGGATTATAATAGATATTCAGATATCTAAATTCATGACATACGCGATTCTCGGTTGGTTGGAGAAACGCTATTAGTTTCAAATCGAAGGCTGCTAATTTACGTGCTTCGAAGTTGAACGCAACCATATGGTCAATTCTTTGGCACAGGATGTAGTATTACCAACCCACGAATCGGTTTTATTCACCACTGATGAATTCTATGAACTGTAATATATATTAAAGTACGTGCATTTCCGCTCATGTTCTTTTTTCTCTCTGTCTCTTCTTGCGGTTTTTCATCCATAATTTTTGTGCAATATGAAAGCCTTTATCCGAAATTTCACTTCTCTCGGTCGAAGGTTCGCAACATCGTTCTGTATGGTATAATTTTTCACACAATTGTCTGTAGTTCAGGTATAAATAATTCAGTTCTTCCTAGTATGTAATTTTGTGTAGTAGATAATAATATTCTGTAGCTGCATACCAATTTGTCTTACATATTGTCTACGGAAAAACACTTTTTTCAAGTTCGTTTGCTTTGCAAGAGAATATAACGTAATACTGAAGTATATAAGTATATTATACAATTTGAAATCTAGTTCTTATGCGTATTATCCATTTTTGGCAACGATCTGATGATCCGACAAGGGCGCACACGTTACGATTGTTGGAGATATCGTAGCGTCGCATGGCGTAACGGTAGATCGAATTAAAGTCAGATTAGGATAGGGATCTCCGGAATGCCGTGGGCCTGGCTGGAAACTCACTTAAAAAGTCGTTAACGGATATCGGAGAGGCTCGGAACTCAACGCCTGACCCTGGTCAACTCAATGGCGTGCGAGTCATCAATCTATGATTTCCAACAAATCCACGAATCACAAAAGGTTCGCATTTTAATTGTATAAATCTTGCATAGCCTACTTTCTCAATCTGAATTAGTATTCGTTTACGATTTATTCCAAGTATTAAAGGTTGAGACGTATAATGTTTGCTAACAATAAGTCGAACGATCGGATGAATCTTAGATTTCGTACTTTCCGGCTTGAATTCATGAGATGGAGAAAAGGTTTTTGAGTTTGAATTTGAGTAGGAGTCACGTACCTTAATTCGTGGCAACTTAGCGAGAAGAGCGACAACGGCACGATCGTAGACGTTCGATTACCCGAGAAATCGGAGGTATCGCTACGAAGGAATCGGATCTCAATCTGCGCAATTAAGGGAGATTCGCGAGGGTTTCCCGTGGACGTCCCACGCCTGGCTTTGTTTACGGCATAGCACATACCTACTGCACCTCGGTTCCTATCGGCCATCTCTCGCGCTAAAACTGAAATCCACATCCGTACCTATGCACGTATAAGTGCACATGCATTTACTTAAACGTGTTCTTAAACGAGGTTCTAGAGCCTATAATTATTTTTCGGTAACGGGTGAAGTTTATAACATTTGCTGATTCAATCTGACCCTGGAAAAAGCACTATCTTCCCTCGACAAACAACCCTGAGCTGTGGAAAATTCATTCGGGTATGTAACGTACGGTTTTTTAGGCTGACATATAAACTGCTTTTTCGAAAAATTATTTCAATAGGCAGATTTGATTGTAGATTAAGGCATTGTAAAGATATGAATCGATAAATCTGTCACCCGGATTCTCCATCTCTTTTACGCAAGTTCGCCAACGCAAAATATATCTTTCATCTTATGCGGGCATGTTTATCTAGCTGAGAAATCGACTTCGTAATTTAGTGAATAGACAGCTTCCTCCATATCCGGGGCTAATGAGTAGAAAGATTTGCACGATCGATGCCTGTTAGGTATAGGTGTATATATAATTCGTATAAGTAATGTTGTTCGCAACTATGATTCATGAAATATTAGTTAGCATCAAACGGAGACAAATTGCGATTAATGTGTCAACATTACGAATCCATTTTCATCAATGTTCACGAAACTTGAGTGTGTCATACTTCAGAGTCGCAAATCAGCGTGGAAGTTTGCGACAGAGCAAATTGATTACTAAATTATATGTCAGATCAAATTAACAAGAATTTCTTATTAGTTGAGTGCTAATTGAAGTACGAAAATTAGGTAAAGAACCAAAATTGAGTGGAAAATTCAGTGAAACATTTGATATAAAATGTAAAGATTATCTTGAGATTAAAATTAAGAGTTGTACCATTGATGAGTGCATATTAGGCCTAAAACTAGCGTAATTAATTGCGTTATAAGTTTACGTTGTCGGACATGCAGCTTTGATTTTTATTAATGATCTCTGCACATGCGACACGTCAAGTGTATACAAACTATTGCAGCTCAACGATGCACCTGTGAATGAGCATTGAGTACCTTTAAATCGAATGACATTAACTTCTTTAATATTTGCATGGATTGAAAAAATTGAAAAATCTCTAAAATCGGTTGCACCTTACCGGATATGAAGCATTAATTATTTCGGAGATATAATAAATTGCGATTATAGTCTCGCGGGTTACGTACGACCTTTGTCGCGTGGCGGAATGTTCTTCATCTCACGCTTAGATCTGTTTTCGACCCGCTCATAAATTTACTCGAAAGAGAATGGCTACCTGCACCATAAAGACAAGGATCAACACAGCTTCGGTTGGCTGGATACGCGTGGCTATGAGTCGTCCAAATATCTTTTTACATATGCCTAAACCCACAATCTAAAACAAGTTCATTACCACTAATATGCCCCCATTGAAGCCGCATTATAGACTGAATAAAAATGACACTGTTAATTCGATATCTGCATCTTTTCCCCATATTTTTGAAGAAAGCTTAATTCTTGAGAAAAAAAAATGAGGGAAAAAGAAGGTATGAAAAAGAAAATAAGTTGTGCGAGCGACGATCCCAAAACCATTTATCGGGTGTTGGCCTCTCCCGTCAGTGAGAGAGATTAGTGCCCCTTTGCTTCTCGCTCACCTTCTTCTTTCTCTACTTCTCTTTAGGGCGAAGCTCGAAACGACGTATCTGTTCTGTTTCTTATATAGATATACCCAAGTGCAGAACAAGGTGCCTGGCACTCGATCGTGTGGCTACCGTAAATGTAAATGTCCTACACTCCGCATTAACATATGTCCCGCGGACTCATTAAGTGGAAAATTAATTATCTAATGGAATCGTCCGCCCTACTCAGTCACCCCCGGAATGTCTGCTCGAGCCTCTAGAGAAGAGATATGGAAAAGTCAAGAGACAGAGGATTTATCACCACAGACTCTAGACTTGGACACTCTACCTCTCTAAATTTACATTGCAAACCGAATTCACCTGCTCCAGCATCTTCAGATACATTGTGGTAGCATCACGTGTTCCCTATCTTCGATGTTTCTCACATATTCACTCCCTTGGGGCAAGAACAGCATATTAGTGAGAAAACTAACGACTGACGGAAGTTACCACGTCATGCTATGATGAGTTATGCTGAAAGATGGCTTCCTCTTTGTTTTATCTCAATTAGTTCTTCTCGAGAATTACGTGCAATTTCACATGCGTAATGCATAGATATGGACGTTTATCCATTTTATTATATCAGTAATGTGGATTTAATTACATTTGTTCGAGGATGCTGGGAGTGGTTGCAAAATTAGTAACTAGTTTTATTTTGTGTACTAACTATGATTAAAGGATGCTGCAGAACCGACCCTAATCTTCTCTCCCTGATGGCCCACTCCATTCACAGCTCTGAGCATGGGCACTAATCGTTTCAGTTGTAGGTATTGAATTCGGTAGATAAGATGCTGTCATGTTGCATTCATCTTGATGAGTCATTTAGAAAACTCGCAGCCGTAATTAACACTAACTAATAATTTGATTGCTAAGGTTGGCATCTTTTAGAGTGAAAAAAGAAACTTTAATGTGAAATAATCATGATGGATCCTTCAGTATCAATAGAGCGACCTTGATGGTCTATCTTAAAACTGTTAAAAATTCGAATGTTCAATTCCGATCTCGTTCGCGAATTTGGAGAGGCGGCGCCAATCGATGAATTATTGTTCTGTCCCACGTGCGCGGACAGCAATCAGTAGAAAAGGCGGGAAGAAGATTCGAGTGGTCCGAGAGCAATTATCCTAATGGATGCAAAGTCACACCCTGCTCCCTGCACCCGAAATGGTAATGAGTCGATATCACTGCATACCAGGACCTTGTACCTGTACTTGGTTCCCATCCCAAACGATCCTTTTGCGAACGTCTGTAACTTTGTATCGCCCTATTCCAACCTACTCTTTTTTCATTCCCTTTAGTCTTTTTAACCTACTTCGTATTCTCGACATCTCAGCACCTTCCACTCTAGATCTAAATTCCACGATCTTTCCAATTCACTTTCTCTTTTGGATCTCAGACAAAGAATATGTGCACCAGAATCCCAATCAGCGGTCCTTTCCAAATGGAACTTGTCGTTTTATAGAATTTACACAATTTTTCTGTTTATTATACAAGTTGAAAACGTGTTAATCACGTGCACTGCTGTTAAGCGTCGTGAAATGAAATACCGTATCAATGCCTGGTATAAGCCAGTAGGTAGTCAGAACTAAGACAATATCTGGCGAAGGTTTTAAACGGCTTCGCACTTGTCACCAGACTGGGTTATCTGGGTTGTTCCTAGAAGGTGCTCGGGGTACAACAGAGGCAAATA
This sequence comes from Synergus japonicus, assembly GCA_900474275.1. NCBI lineage: Eukaryota > Metazoa > Arthropoda > Insecta > Hymenoptera > Cynipidae > Synergus > Synergus japonicus. The sequence goes on along the minus strand of UCOH01011366.1, from coordinate 48,599 downwards.
CACCAGAGGCACGACCTCTGGTATAAACCAGAGCAAGTAGTTAGGTACCTATGTAGGTACCTGTTTCTCTTCTCACAGAACGCTTTAATATCCTGATGCTTCGCTCACGATTCGCTGGAATCCCAGTTAATTTACGGTCCCGGCTTACGCTTACGTGGGCAAGAGTCGATGACGTTTGGGATAGGGTCATGAATTACGTTTAGACGAATCTGTCTGAAAGTATCTTTGTAGAGAATTTGTCTAACATTGGAAAATGTAGAGCATCTAAGTCTTTTGTCAAGTCCAAACTTCATTTAATGAAACACTTATGGATAAGGTAGATGGAATATAATTGTGAAGACTTTAAGACTTACATGAAGGGCAAGAGCGGTAAACGAATTCCCAAAAATAGTGTCACTCGCATGTATTCCATACCAGGCCGAAGAACATACTGCGTGAAGAAGGGCAATGCAACGGCTTATGTACTCTGCAGGTACATTGATTGAAACACAAGACACTTAAGGGTGCAACACAATCCGACTATTTTATACCCAGACATATGGGCTTTTACAAAACAAAGCTTTAACCTAGAGTCGAAACCGAAGAGCTGGATAAAGTTTCATTGATGCCCTTCGAACGATCAAGGTTTGTAGGTACACCAGCGATACAATTACACTCCTTCAATTTTAAATCATACAATTTTGATGGGACTTAAACTTTGTTTTCACATTAAAATTGTCTTCAAGTTGAAATAGTCTTCAAGTTGAAATACTGTTCAGCTTGGACCAAACTCAGAGTAGTCAATCTCACAATTATAAATCTTATATCTGTTTATTCTACTGCAACTATTTTCCATGACACAAATTGCAAACATTCGTTAATCAGATCTGATTTCACACAAAGGTAAGGTAAAGCCAGAGTATAAAAGGATCTGTCTGAATCGGCTTTGTAACTGAAACCTTGGTACTTAAATCTGTTTAGCTGGGCAAAATTCCACAAAGTCTTGATGCACTTTCAACAAATTGTCTTTTATAAAATAAATAAAAAATCTCGGGAATTGGCGAGATTAATTTTCAAATTGAATTTTATCAAATAATATTACTTAATGTAAGGAACATGGGATAAAATCTAGAAAACTTTGCTCAGGAATTCGTTGCATCAGTAGCAAACTATTGGATTATTCGAAGCTTTCAAGTGGAAGAGCCGCGGTTAGCGGGCATCAGACTGAGTTTGTTGGATTCGGGATCAGAGTAATCTCATTTGTCAGCTACCCTGATTAGCCTATCCTCGGTAGTCAGGGGTGGGTAAACCACGCCCTGTACATTGAACATGGTTCTGATTCTTGATTTGTAAAAAATTTCAAAAATCACAACTCTGAGCTATTCTAGAACACCCATAAACCCTTAAAACTTTAATATCTTCAGAAGACATCTATTTAACACAAAAAACTACCTTCAGCTTTTACCAAATCCGCAATTATTTTTCAAAATATTTTAAAAAATTGACTGGAAAATTTTGAATAAAGGATTAAACAACTAGGCTCAAAAATGTTGTTACAAAAACATTAATTTTTCTTTGAATTCTACCAAAAATTTCGTTACAAGGAAAAAAAACTCTTTCTTTCCTCGCTTGCAGAAACATTCATGGAATCTTGGACAGCCCTGTGGTTATTTGAGTCGCGTGATCTAATTAGCATCCTCTAGGGTCGGTTTTGCCCTTGCTCTGACAATTCGTTGACTTTAAAGCTGAATATGCTCCCAGCACTAATAGTATCTACAATCGGTCTTATTTTCATGAATTATTACGACCAAAAAATTCTTTTACCGCTAACCCACGAGGAAATACACGCCATTTTTACTTGTTTGTGTGGATTAATAAAAATTGTACAGCTTTCGATTCCAGATAAAGAGCCATGTCACATAAAACGTCGAGACGCTCGGACGATGTAACCAGAGTTACATTGCAGAGCGTGGAAGGAATAGTTTTATTTCAATTGCGAATTTCGTAATCTCCAAATCTGAATCAGCAAAATTTCGCTGATTCTCAGCTATACATGTACCACTGATTCAATCGATGAACCAGTGCATGTCACGTCCTCTTTCAGCAAAATTTCGCTGATTCATCAGCGTGTATATATGCTAATTGAATCAGTATAGCTGAGAATCAACGAAATTCTCTTCAAATTCAGAATTTCATATTAAGAGAGTATGAAGATGGTGTACCAGTTGGCGAGAATTGAAAGTTTGAATGGTGTCAAGGCTCATTAGGAGTGGAATCATCAACAGAGAAAATGGAAATAGATTCTCTGGTGTTTGGTCCTTTTAAAGACGATGACCTTTACAACACGCTGTCCGTACTCTTTGGAGTGTTCGACTGGGATGACGGGCTCACGCGACCATTAAAAACCTGACCTAGCCTGCTTTCTCGCACGGGCCTGTTTGCACGACGCGCGTCACGCCATCGTCCGCGCGTGGCACCATCCAAGAACAACGGTCCTTTTTTCCTTGGCAACAAGTCTTTTCTTTTTTCTCCTCTTCTTCTTCTTCCTGTTCCTCTTCGTGCCTCGTATAACTATTGTTTCATTTCCGAACGATTTAATGAAATCCGGAACTCCTATTATCAGATCATCAAGAATTGAATTCAATCAGATCGGTTTTATCTCAATTCTACCTTATTTGCTTTTTGTCGTTTCTGCTTTATATTGTATATACTTGTATGAGATATTTATAGTAAAAAATATAGGATCTATATTTCTACAATAAGGGTAAAAATATAATCTCCCACAAACTTATAATTACCATAATTAGCAGATTCAAATGACTGTCATTGAATTTTACACGCGAGGGAAAAAATGTAAAGCAGGACTAAACTTTTCCTTGATGCAATCATTATGGGGATGGGTAAAACCAAGATAGTACACCGTGGATGAAGAGCCATGATATTACGTAGAAAAAATGAAGCATGAAGATTATCACTTGGCAGTAGTCTCGATAATTTACTATCAATAAAAAATTAGTTTTTTGTTAGAAGATATTGCCTGAACTGTGGGAAAGGTACTCTGCTCTGAAGCAAGTACTTTAACGACTCTTTGAACTTCTTTTTATATACTCAGGGAGCTTTCTTCCAATACTGAGTCTCGGTATAGGAAGTCTGAATCAGGAAATGTAGTTTTTTAACTATGGAAGCGGCTATAAGGAACTGGAAAGAACAACCGCATCAGAACATCCTATGCGTATTATTAAATCAGATTTGATTCAAAATATTGATTGATGCCAAATGAATTGGTCAAGCTCAAAAGTGCAGTGTTCAAACCAGGCGAATTCCTATACGTATCAACGTCGAACTATCTTCAGCAGCACTAAAAACAAAATAGGTCCGACGTCTGGGCCCCGAGGCTCTGCATTAAAGGACGGTTAAGGCTAGCAAGTTCGCGACTCGAGATACGACGTAGCCAGTGGGTACCTTTATCCAAGGTGGCCTCTAGACAGGGAAAAACTGGGAAACAAACATTAAATGACTATTGAGATTAATAGATAGAATCAAGATTTGATGTCGATGAAACCCTTTTTTAAAGTCGCATGCCATCTATTTTGTCTAATGTTCATTGTTTATTATATTCCTAAATATCTCCTTTTTTTGTTTCAGGTATGTTTACCTAGGCATCAGTGCCTTCCAACGATTGAGTGAGTACAGGCAACTTTTCACAGGGTTATTAAATCTTTTCATGGCTCCAAGTTAAAAATAACAGATCAGAAAGAAGGATCGATGGTGGCAATTTCTGAGTGCAATCTCCGGTGAGGGAGGTTCCGTAGAAAACCTAAGGAAGTAAGAACCTTCGAAGTTTTACTGCCGTGTCGTTGAAAAAAAACTGACAATTATTTGACGAAGCAAGTAGAAATTATCCGCGAGGAGCTGCTTTCTCAGGAGTTGGAAAATCATTAGCAAAAACTTCTCGATGTTCGGGAGCGCGTAGTGACTCTATAAGTTAGATCTTATACTTTAGAGTGTAGAGTAACGAAGAGACCTGTGGGGAGTATTGAAGAAAGAAAGAGAAGCAGAACTCTACTGCTCTGGTCGCATTAACTTTATTACCCTGGGTTTAAACACCGCGACCTCTGCAGCTGGCAAATGCAGGTTTCGTCTTGTAGTTTGCCCATTTCAAATTGGGTATAGGGTAAAGTCGAGTAATCAATAGTCTACCAAAGCTGCCAGTTAGGACTCTGTCTTCTTCCTTTCTTTCTTTCATTTCTCCTTTCCACATTCTCGTTTCTTTTTTAAAATTCTTCTTTTTCGGACCTCTTTTATTACTACCGTACTCATTGATTTTAGACGGGTTCTTCTATCACTTTATTGCTTTCTGATCTCGGATCACTGCTTCAAAAATTTCATCATCGTTGCCTTCCTTTTCTACAATAAATCAAGCCAATCCAATAATAAACAATATAGTGTCTTATATATTAGATTTTAATTATTTATCATAAATTACCAGCAGATAGAAGAGTAAGGTAGTTTCAATCTCAATCCGGATCTCATAATTATCAGCTCTGGGTAATTGCTCAGAGGTATTCCATTGCGTTGGGTGTGTAGTGGCATCAATTCCAAGTCACAGCATGACTGACCTTTGACCTCTTGTTATATTTGTTGCACTCGCACTCGTACTTGGAGTCAAATCCATATAGGTGTGAGGCTAGTTTACTATAATACTATGAAATCCTGGATGAAGTATCTACTACACTTCATCACGCATAGCGTGTATAGTTGATACCACAAGGTGTATTAGTGACTAGTGGATAGTACACGTGCCTGGTACCTGCAACCAAAGCAGTCGGCTCGATTCAGAATCTCAGACGGCCTGACATACGTGGCCATTAACAGCCATAACCATTAGCAATTCAACCGAACTCTAGGTTTAGTCGGGAGTCTGCATTGAACCTATGTGGGTATTCACGTACTTACTTATGTGCCCTTGAAAAATCTGTAAATTATCCCAGCATGTGTTGGATCTTGATTACAAGGCTTATTTTCTGCTACGGTTCTCGACTTTATTTGCAGGACTGTAATATTAAATATTGGTAATAGAGCATCTTCAAATTTGAAATGATTTTCCACTACCAGTGTATTTTTTCTAACCAGTTCATTATTTCTAATCTTTGATATGATATATTTGGGGGTTGAAACATGGGAATCGTAGCTAGCTTCCCTCTTACTCCACCCATAACGTAATCCGATTTTTATCGAGGGGTGCAGAATAGGATGTGATTGGCTCAGCACTTTTTGAATAGAAAACACCCTCTGTTCTTTTCACCAATAGTTAGGAGAAGAAAAGTACATCCCCTTTGATATTATTCGACTCTTTTTGATGCTATGGAAAGTTTTTTTGTAGAGACAATCTTGTGTCCAATCTAGACTCAGCTCTTTTATTTCGTTTGCTGAGAAAGTTTTGAGTGGAACCCACTTTGGTTAAGTTTGGTTTGGAAGCGTGGCTCTCACGAAACAGCGAAAATCAAAACACCCTTAAGCCTCGAATAGGGTGAAAGGGGGTTGGTAAGGGGTTGCGTAGTACAGGCTGGTACAAGCAAGGGGTGAGGCGGTTACACTTTGGACCTCCCTCGTATCGAAGCCGATATACGACCCCTATACCTATTTAGTCGTAGATGAAGGCAGTTACCCTCCTTTTATGGTATCCGACGCCAAGAATGGTACGGCGCGTGTCTAGTGATTTATGGCGGTTTCCGATTCCCCGCAAACCGGGAATCGAGGCGAACCCTTCTTATAAATTTCTTGGGATTTTCTGGGCCGCTTTTTCAATCTCGCCTACATTTGCCATTGAACTTTGTGCTCACAGTACTGAATTCTTTTAAATTATTTTCAATCCTTGAATAATTTAGAATAATAAGTTAGAATAATTTTGTTATTGTTGATAATAAGAATGTTCGAAATGTTTATAAAGCAATCATATTATAATGATCAGGAAGAAAAGTGGTGTTGCATCATGAGTACAAATTACGATGAAGATCTAAGAAAGTTTACTACAGTTGCAAATTGTGTAGAGATTTCTTTTCAATAAGCATAGTAGTGTTTAGTGAAAGAGATATTATAGAATGTATGCTTGACCGGTATTGGCCGTTGAAAACCCTGCAGTTTTACATAAGAAGACACTTGATCTTACCACCCGAAGCCAACAAAGATACGACTTATAATCGAGTATGTACGCATTGAGTAAGAGCAGATTAAGATGTAACTCCTTTTTTTCATGTAACATAGAAGAGATTCCATAAATTCATATGGAAGAGATTTTACTTTTATCAAATATTTATCACTTTTAAACATAATAGAAAATACAATACGTATTAATTACTGAAATATAGTAAGATAATTAAGTACGAGATATATCCTACTAACAAGAACAAAAATGTTTACAGTCTTTCAATTGCAAGGAATTACGACAAATTGCGTTGACCTCAGATTCATCATCTCACCATTTTTTTACCAATACTTTCTTTTAAATATCGATTAGCGAAAGGGCAGGTAAAAATTACACAGCGCAAGAGTCTTAAGTACAGTTCCCACAGGCCTTGGCTACTTCTTATAGTACTTAAAATTTTTTATCGATACTGCAAACGTTCATTGTTCGCTCGTAACGGCAATTGCTGTATTTCGCCTACCTTTTTCTTCTCAGAGAAATTCGATCGCTACTTATAGGGCGCTCTTCGCTCGCTAAGGATGAGGATGTGCCACATAGGCATACATATAACCGAATCTAAATCTGGTAGGAAATTCGTTCGACATTATTATCGAGTTATATGTAGGAACACTCAGTGCCGACCTGAAACCAGCGGATCAATAATTCCGATTCGTCTCGGATCATTTTCTACATTTTAATTTCACGTAGGTTAGCTGAGGTTAACTCCATTAAGCGAACCATGGTGCAGAAAGTGCTACCGCTATCTTCTTCTGTTTTTATTGGTTTTTATTTTCTCCTTCATCCGTTCTCTTCTACAAAATGATATTTGTTAAGAATTATAGGTATTAATTGGTTTTCATTTTTTTAAATGAAAAAAAGGTATGCAATACCTCCTCTTTAAACTTTTTTTCATTATTTTCCTCTCAATCCTTCTGATTTAAAGTCTATAAGTGAAAAATTAAATAAGTGTGAAAATGAACGCATTGAAAATCTTAGAACGACGATAATTGTCACATTTTTAAAGAACACCAGGTTTAAAAAAATTGAAAGAAAAATTAACAAGTTCAGGGAAGCGTTTGCGGTCTTACAATTATTTTTGTTGAGAGTCGGTACCAACAGAGGTGGGGATGATGATCGTTCAAAAACCAAGAATCAACCAGGAAGGTCTTAACCGTCGATCACGAAACGGCCGGTAGTTAGTTTTACGATGTTTCAAGCAGGTCTAACGAGTGCCAGAGTTCTATAGAACCTGTCTACGCACTTGATCATTTTTCTTTCATTTATAATTCTTATAGGTCCCTAAGAGAGTTTTAGTTAAAGATTCATTAATAAGTAAGTCCTTAAAAACGAAAACAAAGAGTAGGCGGTCTGTCCTTAAAAAAAAGTTTCGTAGGCTTTTTAAATATGTTTTCTGTGGGATATTTAGTGATAGAAGGGTCTCGTGGAATAGAATAGGGGTTGTTTCATGGGATGGTGATTTTAGGGGGAGGAAAGGCCCGACGGAGGTTAGTGCACGTGCCTGTAAAATAAATACTGCTTCGGTTGTTGGCATTACAAATTTTACTAAAAAAATCTTTCCTTAAAGATATTATTAATAATAGTGAATTCAACCAGGAAAAATTTAAACATAAAAAACTGTAAAAAATATTTTTCTTTAACGGAAGGATAGTTTTACATAAATTTATTTAAAAAATCAAAAAAAAATCTCTCCGGCGGGGAATCGAACCCCGGTCTCCCGCGTGACAGGCGGGGATACTTACCACTATACTACCGAAGACTATGCTGTAGAGGATTCTCATCAGCTAGTCTCGTAGACGAATTAAGTGGGTTCCCGACGAAGAGCAGAGCTTCTCAATTTTTTTAAGGGCATGTGATACTTTACCATAAGAGCTAATTAGTTATACCAATTATACATCCATAATAATAGATATTTTAGCAAGTAAGAGCCAATAAACTTGCATCTCATGTAGACGAAGGTTTATTGACTCTTATTTACTAAAAATATTTATTACTATGAATGTATAATTGGGATAACTAATTTGTTCTTATGGTAAAGTATCACATACCCTTAAGGATTCAAAGTCAAAGTGTCCGATGCTTTGCATCACCATCTCTGAATTATCTCTTTTCAACATTAATGAGTATAGTATGACAATTAATGAGTATAATATTTTGACCTCGTAGCCTCCTTGACCCGAGCCCTTAAGGTCGTCAGCAGCGTCGGTTCGCGATTAGGAATAGCGATTTGAATCATAATTCTATGCAGATGAGGGTTAGTTGTCATCATTGGAAGTCAGACGAGAATGAGAGCCATTATCTCAAAAGGCGTAAGGCAGAGGTAAATGATAAGAACGCGATGTGTCTTTGTATAGCGTCGGGTTGGCCGCGTGTCTACTATAATAGGCGCATAATGGTCGCCATGCATCAAACTGGATTACGTGTGGGTAATTACATTCGGCATCGTTCACTCGTGCTACAGGTATCTGCATATGTTCTTCGGATTGCATACCTTCTCGGATCAAATGCCAATTGCTACACCTATTCCCTTTTAAGAACATTGCCTACTTTACTCTTCTTTGAGGGCCTTTTTTAAGACCTTCGAAGATGGAAAAAGGCAATAATTTCGATGAATAACTCAAGTGGAACCAGATGAAAATCTCTTTGTTCTTTCTATTAGTAATTTCTTTTTAAACAAGTACTTCAAGATCATTACTTTTCTTTTTATATTCGTATATCTAGTTAATTATACTTTCTATAATCCTATTTTTTATTGGCAGAGTTTCTACTTTCATACCTGATTGGTAATTCGAGAAGTTGGTAGATTGTATTTGTATAATTTTATTTTCCAAGTTCAATTAAGCTAACAGATTATTATTAGAGCTCGAAGAACTTTAATCATATTTTCTCATTTCCCAGTTCCCTAACGACCATCCTAGGCATAGTTTTAGGCCATAAAAGGAACGAAGGAACAAGGACTCTTTCGCGGGACGCATTTTACGTAATTTAATTTAGCTGAACTGTTCTCACCCTGTTTCCGCTAGAAGGTGCGGCCACATTGGCTGTTTTGTCTTTTTGCTTTTTTACATCAGGCTTATACTCTCCTGGGAGTCCCAGTGCGTGTTTAACATGCTATGTGGTGTCTAACTTGAACTTTTACCTCTAGTTTTCACCGCGAATTATCAGCATTCGTACAAACGTAAGACAAATGTAGTTGATGAGTCACAAAAACTCCCAAGCACATAAATTTTATCCGCGCCCCTAAATCAAGGATGTGTAAACGTCAAGAATATGTAAAAATTGCTAAGAGGGTTTTGTGTTGGACTTTATCGAGGTATTAGTTTGAACCTGGTACGAAGGTTGACAGTCACGAGTCGGGAATAAATAGAACTCAATCATGTCATTCCAGGGTTGTGCCGAATGTATTTATAGTAGGTACTTTTAATATCAAGACAATCGTTTATAGTCTCACTCTTCTCTTTTCTTCCATTTGATCGATACATATTACATATTGATGAAGGAAGGTGCTTAGTACTTTGTGGTATTCCAATTATCTGTCGAAAGTAACCCCATGTTGCATAAGATTAGGTTGAGGAATTCCCAACATCAAAGTGAAAAAAGGTATAGCTGCATTTTAGGTGGAATAGGTAAATCCCAAGGCAACATACTTCGACCAGCGTGATGTCAGCCCATGTACTTACAGAAAAAAAAAGAACAACCTAGTATGAAAATATAAATCGTCTTTACAAGTGGAGCATACCGTTATACGATATACACAATACACGCATGTTATACCACTACCCTCGGTAAAAAGAGCACATTTTCCCTGTATCGCAAGTGAATTTATTGGCTTTGAGGGAACGGAGGAAAAGAAAAAAAAATATAAAATGGAATTTCATTTTGATCTGTTTGTACATCACCAGATTTACTTGATTTTGATATCTTTTGAATGAAAAAATTATATATAATATAGTAAAAGAAGGTACAATCGTGTTGATGACTGTTTAGATGAATTGGGCGTGTTCAATTAATAATTAATTATGAATCAAACACTAATAAATGTAATATCGTGGGCAGCTCTTGAAATAAGGCAAAAATAAATGAATGCAAAAATTGGGCTGTAAACGTATAAAATTGAGAAACGAAAGGCGCGGTCGGCATCTGAATTCTGAAGTCAACGCCATTCTCGGTGCCTCTTGACGGAACAGTTTGCGAATTAAACCATTAGCGCTAATGAGGGAATCTGAAGTCAATTAAGCACTCTGTGATAATATAAGCCCGATAAGCCAGGAATCGATGAATATGCAAAATACGGCACGGCCACCTGCTCTTCGGTTTCCTTCGTTTCGCGCCAAGAGTTGCTGCATATATCCTATATTTGTTCGTATCACCTATCGATTGTTTTTTAAAAGCGCATTTTCAGAAATTAAAGATATTTTTAATGAATGCGCATTTATATCACATTCGATACCATAAATGATTCTCACTCATATTTTTAGCGATTAGACCTTGTATTTGCAAAATTTACAAGAGCATTATAGAACACTGGTATAAGTTTTAAATCCAAACTTAAAAAATGTGTTCGACCGTTCGATGTTTGTTTACGTAAAGCAACGTAGCGCGAACTTGCCTTTATTTTATATGTAAGGAGGATCGAGTGTCACTAGAGCGTCAAGTTTCATCGAGCTCGAAGACCTACATCCCTTTCACCAAATAGCCGAAAAACGTCTCGGTTTTTAACAGTTTGCATATTCAATATGAAATTCCTAGCAGTACACATTTTTTTATCAGCACTACTGATTTTTCAGGAGTTTTAAAACAGATAATATGTTAATTCTCCATCCTCAAAGGGTTAAACAGATAGAAATTATATTAACATTCCAAAGATGCTGCCTTCTAGTGTTGCATACATTGAAAGGATTCTGAAGTCATTAGAGTGCTCCAGATAGTATGCAATAATTCGACCCTGTTTCCCGTGATTGACCCTGTCTCTCAATAAGCTAACATTTACATACGTGCTTACTTAAACGATCTGAAATTGCTCTGGAGCACTTTTTTCCTGCATCCCCCGCTAAGTTCTTTCCGATCTCGAAGTATCTCGTGTGCATGTATTTCTGCGAGTAATCCCTCACACATTTGAACACATTGGAAGATCGCTGGTGTATAGTGCCTTGTCCGAAGACGTACTGAGAATCCCGCCGGACACGTCCGAGAAACCGATGATTAATCGAGAGTTGCATCCCTTCATTTTGCTGTCTGCTCGTTTCAGGAGAATTTGCATGTTTAGGTTGGGAGATCGAGCGGTGTAAACGTGAAGGAAATACGCACGCCCGGGCGATCTTATAATAAACACAGGGTATCCAAATCCTCCCTCTGCGTTCAGATTCCCTTCCTTCTCATCTTGGATGTTTACAAATACTCCAGGAGTATTTGTAAACTATTGACTATAGTGATAAGAGACTATCAATAATTCTCAGTTTTCAGTCATAGCCACTTTAGGAATAGATTAATTAGTAATACATAAATATACTGAATTGGATGGATAAGGCTGGATCTTTTCGGTGGATGATAGTAGGAGGGAATACCAGATATGAAGAAGGAGATGAAGGGAATCGATGTGAAGTTGGTAAGCCGGTAGATATTTTTTCCTGTGCAGAAGCCACGACATAGCTTAAGGGCATGCGCGTATACCTTCATACCCCACTACCGATCTCTGTTCACGAGCGTATCATTACCCCGCCCAGTGGCTAGCTCGGAAGATTACATGTCTGCGCCTGAGTTGAGCATAGTCGAGTCTACTCAATTCGGTCTTAACCCACTGAAATCGGTATGAACCACTGAGAGGCCCTCAAGACTCTGATGCCTGCGTGGGTCTCACTGGTCTCACTCAAACGCGATAGTAGTAACAGCTAGAGTGGCTGTGACAAGTAGTAATCGACCTATCCCTCGGAACTTGCTGCTGATGCGGATGATGGTTGGTCGACTATCATTTTTCACACCGAACGTGGTTACGCGTATCGAAATTTCCGTACGAATAGCTACTTTTTGTAATCCTCTTTTCCAAGTTCTTTTTTTTCTAAAATCTTTGATCCAAATCCAAATTTTGATATTGGGGATACAGAGGGTAAGGGTAGGATTAAACTTTATGTAGGGATAAACTTTTCAAGACTTCTTCTATGTATATTGTAAAGTACTGCAGAATATACAGTAAGCACGACAAAAACTTTACAACTTCAGCTGCCATAAGATAATCACTAATCACAGTTTCTCGGTTTGTCATTTGTCATTCATTTGCCTTTCTTACTTTAAAGAAAGAGTATGCATGCAGGTAAATACACACTATATGGGTCTCTTCTTAGTAGGAGCACTCATTAATCAAGTGTATTCCATTGAAATGATTCGTGGAAACGTTTTTTAAATGCACAGCATGAATCAGGTCTAGGAGGTTCTTTCATCAAGCATACTCTTACTCATAATACATATCTATGTATGTAACCAGAAAGTAAACGTATTGAACGTATTGTCTAAAAAGAAATAGATCGTGAACAGCTGATCACTAAAATCAGTGTCACGAAATTGATAGAATTATTTATTCAGTATTCCTTTTCTAAATTTATTAGTAATTTCTCATTGAAAGTTTTATATTTTTTTTACGTTTACACAGTTTGCACCCTTGTCAATTTTTCCCATTTGTTTTTCTGAAATGCCTTTTTATTTGTGTAGCTTATATTCTAATTTATAACAACTTTCGGCCTTATAAATAATTATCCAAAAGTCCTGCAGTTAAGGAAAATTTCAGTCTAAACTAATTTTGTCCGTGTAGGGACCAAGGGTTCCCCAACTTTGGTTCTTCAGAGGCGCCTGAAAGCAGGCGCTTCATTGGTTATTGCTCGTTTGTCGACTCTACTCGACCCTTTCGTTTCTGAAGTATAAATTCGCCGCCTCGTTATAGCTCCATTCATACTGCCGTGCAGAGAAAAAAGTCAAGTGCAATTTTTACCCGGATTTTTTCAGAATACCAAAAAAAGTTCTTTGTAACGTCCCCAGGAGAAAATACTTTATTTTCCGGTAAATATGTATCGTTGCTGATACACAAATTTATAATGCAAAGGCTTAATTTCATGAAGGAGAAACTTAATTGCACCTTTATGGTCAGTATAATTTTATTGAATGACCCAAAACGTCACTTGAAGATCTTCATGCATAATTATTTTATGAAAAGCATATTGTTTATCATTTATTTCAATTCTATTTGAATTGAAGTATTTTATTGTTTTGGGAAAGAGAAGGGTCCCTACTTTCACGACGAAATAATTTGAAAAGAAAAGTTTGATCGATTCCATTCACCACTTTCCTGTTTCGAACTTCTCACTCTAATTGTATGTTACAAGTCAACAAGTTTGCCGTTGAAATTGCGAAATCGATTGTATAGCGAGTTCAGACTACAGTGATGCGGTATGTAATGCGTGTATTATCTTACATACAAAATACAATACAAATTTCTCGTGTCTTGAGAATGTAAAAACTTATTACATGCTCTGCATTTTGTATGGTCTGTTGTAAACATACAAAAGGAAAAAAATTAGGAATTAAAATATATGATTAGTTAAATAACTGACTAATTACAACTAATGAATTATACAATTAAATTGTGCAATTTAATTAAAGCTTCTCTTATAAATCTTACTTCAAGAAATATGTCATCAACTTTTCGTGATTCATACATAATGAACGAAATTCCCAAAGCATTCGTTTTTCATGCGTCATGTAAATTCTATTCTTTTGCATATCACCAAAGGATGAAATGTCAAAACTAGAAATATAAAAGTATCCTTGCAAAATGCCTGGAATAGTTCTGAACGTTCAAAAACTGCTGGTACATCTTACAAGATATATGCTTCAAAAGTTGAAACTTCAACAAGTATCAAGCCACTCTTTCGCAGTTGCAGCTTTACTTTTTTAGATGAGTTTATAATTACAGATAATTCTGCAATCTAGGATCTAATTACAGCGAGAAATCTTGGGCGAGTGGAAATTATATATAATTATTATCACTGATGGCAATGGTTAATTGGAAAAATTGTTTAACAAGTGTCTAGGTAGCAATATATTTGTGTAACGCCGTTTTACATTTTTTTAAACATCTACTTACTACAGAAAATATCAATTTCAATAATATCAGTGTACGTTATTTATGAAGAAATGTAGATTCATATTAGCAAATTGCCTAAGATTTTTTGCATACTGGTTTTGCTTAGGGAACTCCACATTTAAGAGACACCTTGTAGGGTTGCATAGATAAAGTTATGTGTGTCTTAGGACGTTTTTAGGGCATATTTTTCAGAACATAGCCATCGAGAAGTCAGAAAGCCGAGAGACTGAGGCCCGCAGGTACAATTCAAGCAAGCTCTCGAAGACCTGAAGACGGGTTCGTTACGAGGCCATAAATGTGCGTTAAAGACCATAAAGATGCGCGCGGTTTAATCACTTAAGAACTAATCGGGCCAAAACTCGCGGAACATCAACCTCAGTCTACTATCCGGAGCGTATCATTGACCCTTTCGCGAAAAATCATTTTGTCTGCCTACTACAAAAGCCCTCGGGTCGTCTCTTCCTTGAAACCTGAGATATTTCATTTTTCGGTTCTAAATACCACAACAGCCTTTTAAAAGAAAATTATTATGGTTTCATATTCTCAGAATCTTTATCAGTAATTCGGTAAAAGTTCTTAGATTCGTGTCAGAAAGATGGTTACGATAACTATAAGAGAGAAATCCGAAGAATCCAAGAAAAGCGAATCGCGTCCTTAGTGAAGCTGACAATCGAGCTGGTCAAGAGAAACTGACTAAAGTATAATCAGGTTCCAACGACTGAGTTCGTGGCCGAGTGTAATAACAGTAATCCCTCTCCCTTGGCTCTGCCGGCAATTTGGCCGTTCGCTCAAAAACTCCAAATTATAGAAGCTGCTGTCATTAGCCAAGGAACGGCGCTACATTTGGGGAACCGTGGTAAATTTTTTGGAAACAACTCGATCCGCGAGACCAGCGTGCATCACTGACTGCAATATACCTGTGTTTAAATATTGGCAATTAAGTAAAAGACGGAACGCTGATGTCACTCTTTTCGCTCTTTACCATAACTAAAAAACCTTTCTTCAATATCAAATGTCTGCTTAATTTCTTTTCAAAATTACAGCCTTCATTTTTGCCATTAATCAGTTGACGTTTATCACCTTTTTCTTTTGTTTGAAAAGACTATTTTTCTTGTATAATGCACATCCGTCATAGAAGGTATCACAAACATTTCTGAGTAGAACCTTTGCATCCTATAGGATTTTCCAGCATACTGGACAATTTTTTCTTAGCAGTTTGCACAACTGCGCCATCAATGTATTTTATAGCCTAGCTCTTCGATAAACTACCCCTTGCTCTGTTCTTTCCTGTCGCTTTGTCCTTCAGCCTGGAGCAAAAGCGAGCGACGGCACTCATATCAGCGACCACTCGAGCAACTCGAAAGACCGTTTAAAACTCCATTAAGCTTGCATCCCGACGAGAAAAGAATACCCCTTGTTACAAGACTTGAAAAATCTTCCACTGTTTGCTCTCATTTCTTTCGATGGTGGATTGTGGAACGACTCTTTTTCGCGAAGGTATAATTTTGCCCGTTAGTTAACACCGATCGTTCCTCGAAACGCTATTGACTCAATTTGTATTATTATACTAATAATAATTCCTTACTATAGCAAGAAATTTAATCCTCTTCAGTACACCGTCCTTGAAGACTTATAAAATAAATCAATATTGTCAGTTTTACAAAGTATATTTACATTTCTCTCAATTAAGTCATTACAGGAAATATAGTAAAATTTGTCAACCTATTTATCATCTATTATACTCATTATAAATATAAAAGTGGCAAATTGCTAGCTGTGATTTCTACAAAGTAGCAATGATCTTTAGTGAAATGATCTTTAGGAACGACTATATAGAGACCGGAAAACTGACCGTGCACACAAGGTATCCCTAGACTTTATCTGAATGAATATTTTACGACTGGCAAGCTAATGATTGTAAGGTATGCACGCACCTATCGTTGTTGTACACACGTCTGTGAGTAGGTATTAGAAAAACAATTTCATCAGTAACAACGACAAGCATATAAGTAGAAAGTCTGTTATATCGAATATTGAGCGACTACTTGTTGCTCTGCGATTGTTGCATTGTTGGACAAAAGTTAAACGTATAGTACATATACGCTTGTGTAAAGAAATACTTGTGCTAAGTGTGTACGTTTGATAGAAATTATTATATGCGATACAAAGGAAGACACTGAATGCAAGTGAAACTAAAGACGACACGATGGTAGCTATTTTTATCTGATGTTATATTATGTCGAGTGCAACATCATAAATTCTTTTTGCCCTCATTCAAGGATAATTTATAATACTTAGGAGATATAAACTTGTTTCAATTGCAGCTTTCGGAAGTGCGATAAATCATAGTGAATGAAAAAGATGTATGAAATCAACTCAGAAGAGCATATCATAGAACATTGTTGCCCAAACGGAAAGTCTATGTTTCAGCGTGAGACTCGGAGTATTGTTGAACCTTTTCTTGTAGGTTGATACGGCACATAATTGTGCATATCAGTATAATAAAGATTGCTTAGACTCGTATCCATCATTCTTTCTTGTGATGAAAAGAAGTTTCAATCTTTCTGTTGTCAAGAAAAGTTGTATTTGTTTATTCAGGAGTTGAATAAGATATTCACACAGAAATTGTTAATATTCTTGTGAGCTGAAGATAAGAAGGCTTGTATAATTAGAGGAAACACATTTCCCGCACTTAGATGAATGATTAAATTCAGAACCTCTTAATGATTCTGAATTTTGCAACGATTTGATGACTAACCATTGTAAAAAAGTTACAACCCTCTAAAATATGTTGGTAACATCGCAATTCCATCCTGAAGTCTAAGGGGTTAGATTTAAAGAATTCAAGAATTACTGAGACAATTGTAAACAAATAACATAGAAGAGAAAAATACATTGTTGATAACAATGCACTCAGATTTTGAACTTAGGTTTCTCCCACTTTCTTTGCTTCAAAGATATTGTCAACATGCTGAAGATGACCAAAAAGACGATCAACCAATACTAAGTAGATGAAAAACATCAATAGCTGCATATATGTCACTAGATCACTAAACATCTTTGGAACAATTGACCAACACAAGACCAAAAAATGTTGCAAAATCACAAAAGGAACTGAAGTAGGAGATCCGCATATTTTACAACAGTATAATAATCTTCCCCCCTACTTTTCCAGGAACTAGTCAAATCAGACTATATCGTAACTTAGATCGCACTTCCGTTTTTCAAACTTGCTAAACTCGTTTGAGTACATATGTCTACAGTGGGCATTGCGTTCAGTGTCTCCTAAGTAGAGATTGTCTCATGGAAGGGACTAACCTCTTTCCATTACGCCTTCTTCTCTTGGTGGCATAGACGGTTCCCAGTTGACTCATGGCTACAGGATTGTTGGGACCCGACGGGATCGCCGATGTTGGGGTTGAAGCCGAGGCCGAAGCAGAAGCCGGGGCTGGAGCGGAGGTAGGCGTCATCGTGGAATCAAGTGCCGAGGGTTGACTGTGTGAGGCTGCTAATGCAAGCCCAGAACTTGGAGAATAGCATGCCGATGCAGCTGCTGCTGCTGCTGCCGCCGCTGCAGCAGCCGCAGCCGACACAACGTACTCCGATGGAGTTTGCAGAGAGCCGGTGGTCGTAGTGCCGCAAATCCCGACTAGCCCTGGACCACCACCGCCGCCGACGATGCCGCCTCCAGGACCCCCGAGGATCCCCAGCCCCGAACTGGTTCTGTCCAGCGCGTACACCGTGCAGATTTTTACGCTTCTCGCAGCACCGAAAGCTGCCTCTTCCGATGTTAGGTCATTCTCTAAGAGGCCTATCGACGACCGATATTCAGACTCGGGTCGATAGTCGAAGAGAGGTCGATCTTGCAAAAGGGGTTCGTACTGATATTGCAGCGCAGGCAGTTGCAACGTCTTCGATTCCTCGTTCCTCGTCGTTTTACCAGCGAATCAAAGTCACTCACGAAACTTAATAATCCAGAGGCGCACAGTAAACTTCCAATTCTTTCTCGCTGATGATTGGAGGAGCGAAGTGCCACTTTAACTTAAACCTTACTGTCTCACTGATCACCAAAGTCCTACCAATTAGCACCCTTACACTTGCTGATCACTAAACTTTTACTTTCGACAACCACACGACACTCCTTGGATTTAGTCGATCGCGAGATGCCAAGGATGGAATCGTTCCTGGAAGACTACGAAACACGATAAAAAGGATTATGAATCCCATGTGAGATTCATCATCGGCTAGATGGAAAGGCCGATGGGCGGGTGGGTAAAGAGGTAAGGTCACCGTGTTCCTTGCGTCGTACGAGCAGCGTGCCAAACGTGTCGGTGGAAACCAAAGATCCCCTCACGGGAAACTCGCCCTTCTCCCTCGGAAACAATCTTTCTCTCTCTCTCTATCACTCCCCTCTTACCCGATCTCAATCTCAACCCACCTCCTTCACGAATTCACCCCTCCTTGTCGATTTGCACCTCCCTCTCCCTATTACTCCCCCTTTCTCCTCTCTCTCCAGTTTTTATCTCGTTTTAAGAAGTCAATGTCAGCCTCACGTGTCACACTTTCCCGCCATCTCGTCAAACCTCAAGGGATCCTTTTGAGGGAAATCTCTTTATTTCCCAAGGACGTATCTGTTAGACCAACAGCGTTTCTTTGACATCCGATAGGACACTAATTTTGATATCAAATCCCTCACAACACTACAATGATTTCTTCTTTCAAATCCCCAATTTCTTCTTTCAAAACAGTCACGATCTTCGATTTGAAAAACACTCCGATCACTCTTCGGGAGAAGGTACCGGCACTGCGAGGTGCGGCACACGGTGCTCGCCCTGTAGATGCGTGTGGTAAACTGGGCCTGCAGGCACTGCCGGACGTTGTTGCGGAAGGAGAACCGGCTGACGTCGTTAGCCAGGCCAGACGAGGGCGCTGTGGCGGGGAGTGGCGAGTCTGGTGGACGGACGAACGGTAGCAGACTCTGGATAGATACGTCCCTACCTGCCCTCTTCCCCCGGTGTGCGAGGGTGACTGAAGACCAGCTTGTGGAGGAGGTGTGCGATAAGGAAGTGGGAAAAAGAGAGTGAGAGAAACAACTCACGAATCACACCCCGCCACCCTCTTCCCGCCCTTGTTGATCCCACCATGCGGGAACCACGCCTCCCTGAGCCGGCAACCTGACCAATCGGCGAGCCAGCATGGCGCCACCGACTTAACTGCGAGACCTCGATACCATCGCACTCCGGGATTCCATCTACGTATTCCCGCGACACGCTGCTGTTCCACGTTGGTTTTCTCTTTTTCGAGAATTAACTTCACGGACGACCGTATTAAGCTATCGAGCAGAAATTAATCTAATCGCTGAAAATTCTCCTGCCGGTGACATTTTTACCGCTATGTCGTGACTCTGTTCAAAGATCCGGATTTGCAGTTAAAAGTATGGCGTTAAAGAACGGCAATGTGAAGCAGGTACCGAGACCAAAACGTCCCTGAACTCGGGATCAAAAGGATGGGATGGTTGAGAGGGGAATTAAGGTGGTAGACATCTTTGGTGCTTCGGGATGGTATTTAATGATTGTTGGATTGCAAGTAGTCGAACTGGTACTTCTTATTGTTTTTTCTGGAAATTAGTTTGACCTTGGCAAACTGAATTGTTATACGAATGCAGATAGATTTGCGATGATCGGGGTTGTTTGCTGATTGGCGAGATGCACATGATAATCTCAAGGATGATATTGATTGCGAATGTTTATTGTCTGGCTTCATTGTATATTCTTGTCATTGCACCTCCACTAAATAGCAGATGCAAATCTACACAAACTTACATAATGGAAATCAACCTGAAAAATCTACTGGAATTATGTAGTTATGTAGGTGACAACTTTTTGTCCACGTTTTCAAAGCTTCTATTTTCGATGGGATCAAAAAATTGTACTTTCCTGTACAATTTGACCTGTAGTAAAATCCAGTACTCTGGAAGTTTTTAAAGAATAGAGTCTTTAGGTTGGTCAAAACTAATTAATTTCTGATAATTATTCCATGTGGATCATGTTTTCGATTAAGAATTACCAGTAGTATCATCTGGATCAGTACGCATATGTCTTGTAGGAATTTATTTCTATAGATTCGCCTCTAAACTATTATACATATGAACATGTTCAGCTATGTATGACAATTTCATTGATATCTGATACCATCCTACGACAACAGTCATTGCAATTTTTTATGATTACTTAAGTAATCAAATGCCGATAAATTTAGCTTCGAGATGATATGAAAACATGAGAAACGACTCTTTCTGTTATTTTCACAAGTAACACGAACTGCAAGTATAATATGGAAGATAGGAGCAAAAGTGGTAAGGTGTAGAAGTACAAGACCATTTATCTCATTTTATGGAGGTATTACACACCTTTTTACCGGTCGTCCATCACTTTAAAAGCTTATTTCACGCGGGTGGTATACAATCGAGATACCTACCACTACCAATTCCCAGTGCTACTGTATTCTTCCCCTTTCCTTATTATATTCGAGATTCTCCATCTTTTTTACTCATTATTTTATCCCCGTCTTATGAATAATTACCATGCTGCAATAAATGTGCATTGACAAATATATTTGTCAATTCAATATTGACTGGAACCAATTGTGACTTTAGTTTTGTTGGTTTGTAAACACTTCTGTTGTGAAAGGTGATGAGAAAAATTGACTGAACAAGAGAATAAAGCTTTTTTTTTTGAATTAACGCTAGCAATCGACATTACATATAAATTAAAGGAAACCAGATAAAAAGAAATTGTTTTGCAGAAGTACAGTCTAGATAAGTAAATTGGCTTCGTTTACGTTCACTTCCTTTCTTCTTGTTTCTTCTCTTATATCCTGGTTCCCCTTGCTGTGTTACCTTTCTCAGGTTTGGTCTCTTTGCCTCGCTTTGCTATTACATTCTGTAAAAACACCAGCTCTGGATGTAATATAATGATCCATCCAAGCGAATTCTCCACATCTTTCTCTATAATAGTACATATACGTGGTACCATCACTTCCAAGTGTGGGAAAATAGAAAACTTCAAAATAGATCAAAGGTTCAAACAATTTAAAAAGTGAAGAACATATATTATATAATAAATATTAGGCATATTATTATTGAATGTAAAAAAAACATGCCATCATGAAACTATGTTATGGATGACATATTTTGATTGTTCTTGTCTCTACTATGGAGAAAAATGCAGTAGTTGGACGTTGGACTAGCACATTATATTTTCATATACATATATAAATATATAATCACAGACATTCAGAGGCTATCTCGTGCTAGGCAAATAATGTGGCCTGCGAGATAATGACAAGTATGCAACAAGAGGACGGATAACAATACAAAAATGAGGTTTAATTAGGTAAATCATTGTTTTGAAACGTAAGCCAGCAATCACGTTTGCAACTTATAGTCCCGCGGCCGATGCAATGATATCGTTGGTCGCTCGACTGCCGCGCCACTTCGGTGCACTGAGCGACACGGTCTGCAATGCTTTATACTTATAATTGCGTGCTATGAATAATTACTGCTACACATACGGATATAGTTGCATATATACTTTCTGGACGAGGATAACTATGCGAGCTAGGAGCTACCCATTTCCTCAGTCTGCCTATTTATAGCAAAGTACTATAATATATTTATTTTCCTTTAAAAATCATATCTTATATTAAAGGGCCATTTGCCTCCATCTGTATGATACGGTGGTTAATGACCTAGTTTTAGTCCAAAACAATTTATTATTGCGAATGTAAAATTGGCGAAATCAAATTGGCTCTTGCAGTAAATTTATATAATGTACTTTTGTACTTCATCATATCCTCATTTTACTCTTACAAGAAAGAATGTATTGTGTTGTACATTAGTAACATTTCATTCGGGAAACTGACCCTTTTTTTCGAAATCTTTTTGACGATAATTGTTTGAAATTCCATGAATAAAAAAATGAATGTAAATATTCAAGATTTGATAAGAAATAACTACAGAAAGGAGTAGTCGATCGCAAAGTTATATGACATTGCATGTTTCACGTGGAAGCTTATGTTTTAAACAAAACTGAATTGTAAAAATAGATACTCTGGTAGACTTAGCGACTGTAGTGTTTTATCTTGCTTATCTGGCAAAAGCTCGCGTTCTGGCGACCGAGTTTGCTCGCCTCTGCTTATCAGTGGTCTCGCATCAGCAATTGCGACAGAAATTACGTTCGATCGTCAAAGCCAGTATATATACCACCGTCTGTAATTATACAAGACCAACGAGAGATTTAGAGATGAATAATAGGTTCATCGTAAACGTTTTTAACTCGTTTTAATACGTTGAAAAGTGCAATCGCGTTTAAACGATTCGATATATATAATGTGTCGTGACGAAAGTATTAGGCATCGCGTGCAAAATATATATGCGTAACTATAATGTATATGTGCTTGCAACTTTCGACACTCAGTTGATCTTGTCAATCCTTTTCCTTGATCACATCCTCAGATTCTCATCAACAATACTTGCAGGTTTGAAGAATTTAGTGCTACTTGGAGGCTTTTGTAGTTTGAAAAGATTCCGATGCTCTAAAAATGTGAATTAGTCAAAAACTTCTGAAGAAATTACAAAATCTTGTTCGTCTTCTATTCATTAGTAAACATTCTTACTAATTCAATTAGTGAACGACTTTTTGTAATTTTGTCAGTACTGAAACTTCAGTAATTTTTCAAGACACGTATTCAATTATAATCCTTGTTACTCACTTAACTAATTCAAATTTAAGTATATTCCTTTGGCTTGAAATTGGCAACAAAAGTCTCAATTTTCCTTTATCATGAAATTGCAGGAGTACATCAATAAGTTGATTGAAGAATAACTGCAAGTCATTAAATTTAGAGAACCCTCAAGAATAAACGAGGCATAAGTTTTCTAGGACAATCAAACGTCGAGAAACGACAGTAACAACCTTGAATCCACTCTACTACGTCTCGTTTCAAACTAATTCCATCCCTTCCCTATTGTGATATCGTGGTTCCGTCATTAGATAAATTGACCACTAATCCTCCGGAGACTGGTGATTCCGTGCAAGTTCAACTTCCCGTGACCGCCCAATATTGACTCGATCCAATGCAGCAGGACAATGCGACCTGCCATTGATCTGCCGGTCAGGCGGTAGGTAACATACGTTGACCATTAGACAAACGATAAATACGAGAGGGTTCGTAGATCGACATGGTTCATCGACTCTCAGGTCAATCGGACTTTCCGCAATAGACTTGGGTCGCGTGCCATGGCATTCAATACAAAAGCCTGGACCATTTATAGCTTTTTCGACATATATACCTTCCGTCGGTGATCTTGACTAATGTTTGTTTCGTCGTTCATTCATCCGCTGATCAGAAATTTTAAGGCATGAATGTTTCTAGGGAGAACTTAGTTGAGTGATAACTGATGCCTCTCGTGAGTTTATACATTTCGTGCGAGACGGGTGCCTACAAGGCATGAGATAAGTATACCACACGGTGCTGGTTTATTGCTGTCTCTCTTGTTTTGTGTAACACTAATTCTGCTGGAATGCGATCATGAATATAGTGGATGTTTCTAGAGAAAATGTTTCAATGGAACTTGAAAGATCCCCCTTGGAAGTTTAAAAGTATTCAAATAGGCAATAAAGAATTCAAACGCATTATAGAATTTTTTATCATGGGATAAAAAATTATATAGATGCATCTATAACATTTTGAAATCCATGTTGGCTTGAATAGTTTATCTGGTTCGTGAAGTAAAATTGAGTCGACCTTGCGGAGAAAACCTGATGTTAAAGTGAAAAATGTAGATAACATCCTGACAACCACATATTGAACTTTAATATCTATAGTTCCGCTTTTAATATCTATGACTGTTTTAATCCTATTTAATTTTTTTATTCTATCTGAGCCTATCCGCTTGCATCAATTTTCAGATATAAATATTTATTCGGAGCGTAAACTGGAAAACAATTTTTATTTTTATTTGTTTCCTCAAAAACGTCCACTTTACCGTCGGCGATGCAATATACAAGGCAAACTTTTAAAGAAATATTATTATTTTTATGATTTAATTATTGTAAAAAAATTGATCAAACATACAATGATGAATGAGTAAATCTTATAAAATATAAAGATCAATTAACAGAAATTTAAGGTGTCAATATATGAAAACTCATTTGGATGAATATAGTTTGTTTGAGAAACTAAATGCTGGATAAAAAAAGATCCTATAATAAAATATATTTAAGGGTATTCTAGGTTTATTAATAATAATTTCAGCACTATTATTTCAATAAATAATAGTGCTTCACTGAAATGAAAGTCAAATATTTTTAAAAGTCAATACACTGAGAAAAATGTTTGGTGCGGATAACAAAAAATTTTGTTGCTATAGAAGCAACAAAGATTTTTGGTTGTGCCAACCAAAGTTTTGTTGAACCAACCAAAGTTTTGTTAATTCAATCAAAACTGAAATTTTGTTGTTGCAAATGAATTTTCTTGGTTGAACAAAAAGGTTGTTGAAAGAACCAAGATTTGGTTGGCATAACCAAACAATTTTTGTTGCTTCTATAGTAATAAAAAGTTTTGTTGTCCGCATCAAACATTTTTCTCAGTGTATCGATGCACTCAAAAAAATATTTTGTGCAACAAAATATGTTTTGTTGGCTGAAATAAATTTTTGTTAGTTTAACAAAACGATTTGTTGGGTTGACAAAACGTTTTCTTGACCCAACAATAATTTGGTTGAGTCAACAAAAAAATTTTGTTGTCCGAACCAAACCTTTTTTTCAGTGTGGTGCTTTCACTAAGTTATATAATCACGAATATATTTCTTTGTATATAAACCAGTAAATTCACAATAACTGTTAAGATAACTATTTTGTTCAACATATGTAAAGCACATATAACTTGTTTATTGTTGATAATGATTTTCCTGCTCGAACTAGTTTCTTAAATGAAATAAGATAACTGTTTTTAAGTTTACTTCTGTTCAAAAATAATGCTAGACAGCAATTAAAATTTAAAAAAACTTGTATAAACAACTAACGAGCAACTGAAGCACAAATAGCCAGTAAATGGCAAACAACTTTTGATGTATTTACTGGTACATTGTAAAGTCATCTGAGCAATATATCGGCAGCAAAAACTGCTAGTAGTAATGAGTGTTTGTCCCTTTTTATTTAACTTCTTGTTATCCTGCACTTTGTCGGCAAACTGCAAACAACAAAAAAGTATTCATTATACAGGATGTTTGCTTGTTCTTTTTGGTCGCATTTTCAAATTTTTATTTCGATGATCAATCCTAATCGGTTTAAATTGATATTCCTTTTTCTATAATAATGTGTTAAAATATCAATTGCAAGACTGCTACCGATCTTCCATCATTCACCGGAATGTTTTGAAAACAGATTATTGATTGCTTTATAATAGCGATATCGTTACCATGATTGTCTGCACGAAAAGTTCTGATAAATGATAACTCGCGTAATATTGGCTCTCGGTAAGAACATGCAGGAGTAGAGGTGATACTAGTGGCAGACTTTACGTCAGATTGTTCCCCGAAGCGTTTAATCCGGTCGCAAAAAGGACTACGAAGCGCTCCTGATGTAGGGCGAGTGCAGGTAGATAGGTACCTACGCGTTATGTTACGTTCGACTAATTGGTCTACGGAATATATACTAAACTGGAAAAATGTTAAACCTACCACAGCTGTCGAACCGATGATTATATCTCAGCATCTTCCATGGCCGATGCCGTAGCGCACATTACATTGTTATTATAATGAACATGGATAAATAGAAGCCGCGGATACGTGATCGTCGCAATTACCTTCTTATAATGATTTCCAAAGGTAGCGGTGCGAGTGGGACTGAGAGAGAATGAGAAGGAGAATTCAGCTTCGCAGAAATTATCAGAAATTATGAAGCGAAGAAATTGGTAGTCTAGCCCGCGGATGATTGACAGCAGGTCTGCTTGCAACCAATCGCTCCCTGCTTCCTCTTTTTCCTCCACAATTCTTTGTCCTTTTTTCCCTTTCTCTCTTATTTTCTCTCTTCTTGTCCTTCTTCGGGAGCAAATCTTATATGATCGACGAAGACATTCCAAAGATCGAAGGTGATTCGAAGACGCGGTCCCAAATTCTTCACTTGCGATAGACGAGAGACGAGAGACAAAGGAACGATTAGTATAGTCAAAGATAGTCCATTCAAGAGGATGTAAGCGCGGTAATTAGTTAAGGGCTCGGAAAGGCATCGCGTCAGGGATTCCAAGTAATTCTTTAACAGCCCAATTTCGTGGTATAAAAGTAGAGTCGAGTTGTTATCGTGCCGCCCGCTCGCTTTCGCATTTCGAGGCCCAATAAAACTGTATATGCCGAATGCCGACGCGTCGTTGAATCTTGAATCTTGAATCTTGAATATGTTGAATGTTGAGTGTTGAGTGTTGAATGATGGGCATACAGAGTCACAACCGTACCCGAGGGCAATAATACTCTTTACTCTTTGGATTACTATATAGGCCCCTGGATAAGAGGGTAGACATGTTCAGTGTGTAGCACGATAGAGAATCAATGCTTTTTTGAATAAATAATCAGTCAAATTCACTAGCTAATCAGTGAAAGACAACAAGGTTTAACTCTTTCAAAATCGTTCGATGTTCGATTTATATGAGACTGAAGCTTGCAACGTTTACGATAAACGAAAATAAAAACATTTTTTTCTAAAGCATAGAGATCCAAAATTTTCTGGTGGAAAGTTGTTTTATACAAATCCCAAAATATGATCCATCAAAGATTCAATTCCATCGTGAATTTGGAACTCATCTTACTTCATCCCTTTTTAAAAAATTGACCAAATTTACCCAAATTTTGGGTCAATTCGTTGGGACAAAATTTTATTATTGATAATAAGTCTTCTCAATACTAAAAAACATCCCAAAAAGTTTCATCCCTCCTGCTCATTTGGAAATCATCTCTATGTGACTCTTTATACCAAAATGTTTTTGATGAATAAGGAATGAGTTCCAAATGAACTGGAGGGATAAAACTTCTTTGGAAGCTTTTAATATTAAGAATTCTTATTCTCAACAATAAAATGTTTACCCCTTTTTAATTTAAATTGAATTATTCTCCATTTTAGTCCTATGACTAAATTTAGTCTTTTTTCGTCTTTGAATGCTTCAAATTCTTTCAATTCTTGCTCTCCAAACTTGAATCAGTGAAATTTAACTGAATACCAGTCAAATTCTACAGATTTGCAGTGACTCTTTTCTCACGATTTTAATCAGTGAAAAATCTACTGGAAATCAGTGAAAAGTCACTGAAATTTTTAGTAGTTTACTGAAGATGACGGAAAATTTCAGTGACTTTTGACGAATTCTCAGTGAGCTTTCACTGATTAAAATCTTGAGAAAAGAGTCACTGAAAATCAGTGGAATTTGACTGATTCAGTTTTAGAGAGTGTGAATTGCTTTGAATTCTTTTGATGTCAGGAGTGTAGAATATGCACTGTTAGAAATATATTGAAAATTCAACTATTTTTCATTTACTGTGATTGAAAATTCAACTATTTTGTTGAAAATCCAACTACTTTTGATTGAATATTCAACTATTTTGTTGAAAATTCATTCAGCTACAGTAATTGAAGTTTTTTTTTACAGTGTATACAAAATCTTTGAAACCTAACTTTTATGAGGAGGGAAAAAGAATGAAGTTTTTTTTATATCATATTTTTAATAAAATAAGAATTTAAGAAGGGAATTTCAAGTGTCACGTAATTGAATGAGGGTAAAGGATGAGGGAGTTAGCGTTTACGATTTTCTTCGAATTGACGGAAAGATCTCTAGTATAAATAAATTACATAAAATGAATCGGAAAGAAGAGGAGGAGGCTGTATCTCCTCAGTTTAATGAAATTCATCCTGCGTCTTTGTCGGTGTCAAATAACAACGTAAGGAGGGAATATTATGTGAATATGAGTACATGCAGACTGCATTTGAGTGTCGGCGTGGTCTGACTTGTCTATACATGATGTACGACTTTCGAGTGACTTTTCGTTTGAGTAATTCCGCCTAATTGTGGTAAGAAATTACA
Organism: Synergus japonicus; assembly: GCA_900474275.1. NCBI lineage: Eukaryota > Metazoa > Arthropoda > Insecta > Hymenoptera > Cynipidae > Synergus > Synergus japonicus. The sequence goes on along the minus strand of UCOH01011366.1, from coordinate 20,160 downwards.
AAGAGGCCGCTAGTTTCCACGGATTCTATCTCGCTTATTTGGAAATAAATTGTTGACCGTTCAAACATCGGAAAATCAACTTTACTCGTATTTTATATACACTGTCCATACATTGCAAGTTACGAATATAAATTTTTCACATGTATTCACATAGTTTTCATTCATTTTACATTGATCAATTATTTATATCATTTTCTTCACTAATGAGTACTGAGGATTCAGCTATGAGTTCAGTACAAAAAATAATTTCACTTTCCCGACACTCTCGTATCTATGCAAATATTACTGATTGATGATTTACTTTTACGTGGATTTCAATTTTTTAAAAAGGGAGGAGTTTCAGTCTGTGTCTGCTCGTTGTCTAGAGTCCGATAATTGTCCTTTTTTTGCGCTGCCACTATCATTATCTATGTATCCTTTTTAACACCACCTACATTCCCCCAACCGGTAAGTTTACTCACGTACACATCTACAGAAATAAGTGCACCTACTGCAATGTATATCCATCTATTTCCACGCCTCGTCTTCGCGCCATTTTGGTCGCGTGCATTCTCGCTTGTTATTTTTACACTTTGTTCTTTCCCAACCGAGAATATAGGTATTTAGATTAATCGCAAGACTGCTATTGGTCGAGGTAAAAAAAATGAAGGAGTTATGTGAAGGAGGAGTTAAGTTTTGAATTCTCAGAAAATTGATGTGGGAACGGATATTATTTTGATGGTATAGATATAAATTATAAAGCAGTACAGGAGAAAGTGAAGATCATCATACTTTCTTGTACTTCTTTTTGATGCTTTGAATTTTTCTACAATCGACAAAGACTCTTAGTTTTCAAAAGAATCATGTCGAACTCGTCAAAGATTTCTTTGAATAAATCCGTCGACTCTTGCGGAAGCCAATTTGTGGCTAAGAGAGGTTCGCGTGTAGGTATAATTTTGTTTCGGGACAAGACCAAAAGAGAAATAGTCCAGCAATTTCTGAATAATCGCGCTCGAAAAAAGGATCTCTTCTTCCTCGCCGTTCTTTAATAAGGAGCGTAAAATTCTCTTTCGTCTACTCATGAATGATGCTCTGACATTCAAATTACGGCAAAATATATGCAGGAATAATAATAATCGAGCAGCTATTATATCACGTGTTTGCCTATTTGCCGATAATAGTTACCTGAAAACTTGAAGATACGTTTTAATAGAGGAGGATTATCTCTATAATGAAAGATGAATTAGATAAGTAATTAGTTTCCTTGTTTCTCTTTCGATGTGGAAGGGTCAATCGGAAACGTTTGAGAACCAGGACACTTGGACATTGACGGAGCTCGTCGATAATTAGCTACGTGGTGATTCTTATAATAGCGATTATTATACCGTAAAGCAGCACATATCTGTAGAAATTTTCCCATGGCGAGAATCAAGAGATCACGAAACAAGGCAGCGTACGAAACGAATGCAGCATACTTCGACATCCAGTGTGAAGTGTGATCTTTTGACCTATAGACCTATGGAGCAATCACAAGTTCACTTGTGATCAAGCATATCAGGAAAAAAGAAAACCTTCTTTTATTTCAAACCCATTCTCTGCGCTCTCAATTTTTATTTCTTCTATATTTGTCATAATTGCAAATAATTTAACATCCAACGTTTGAACTTTTAAAGAATGACCATAAATCTTGTTTTATATAATTCCATTCATTAATTTGGCATCGAACTCTCCGAATACCAAGGATAGTAGTAAGAAATTTTGAATTTTGGTATTTTAATAGCGCACGTCTGCATCTATGCATGAGGATATGTAAAATTGTAAAGGCTACTGCATTTCTGTTTTATTATGCGAACGGTGACGGGCGTGGTTTTGAATGCACGCACGGACAATAATTTCCGAACTCACATAAACCAGCCGCAACGTCTCACTTAATGAGTGGCTTGATTACCCCCACCACATTGCATTTAGAGACCTGACGCCAAACGCATTATTTAGCGATGGATTTACGAGCGAAGATTGCGCGCAAACGAACACACCCGTATAATATGCGACACCCTTCACCCTTTTACCCCAAAGTAACTCTTTTCTCCCCAACCCAACTCTCAGCTTCCTTTACCATATCGACAACGTGTCAACAGAAAGTTTTAGTTCGCTATTTTCAACCCTTAATCGCCTTACGATATAAAAGTGCAATTATGCAAATTATGTCTTTTATCGGTTAACCGATAAAGAATGTAAAGTAACATTGAAGATAATTTGTAATTCAGATTTCTATTGAAGTTTTATTGTATAAGAAACAAAAGAATTAATAACAAAAATTTGAATTAATTCATTCAGAACCGAAATTTTTAGGTCCACTAGCAAACCTACACGCGCGTAATTATTTTCTTTTTTTCTTTCTCACAACAAAGCCAATCGAATTTGAAAATATATAGTAAATGCGAGATTTTCGTGACATTTTTAGAGAAGAATCACTTTTTTGTAGAAGAATTATAAAGGAATTCATGCAATTTTCAAGGATTTTAAGCGATTTCTAATGTTTAAGTGAAGTTTTAAGGGATTTCAAAAGGTTTGTAGGGGTTTTAAGGAATTTTAAATGTTTTCGTGGAATTTCAAGGAATTAAAAGATATTTGAAAAAGTTTCTAAGAATTGCAAGGGATTTTATGGAATTTCATGAAATTTCTATTAATTTAAAGTGGTTTGAAGAGATTTTTCTGATTTTTAAAAGATTTTGTGAAATTTTAAAAGATTTCATGGAATCTCATAAGATTTCTAATACTTGCAACGAATTTTAAAAAATGTAAAGGGATTTTAAATAATATCGTAAAATTTAAAGAATTTTCTGAAAATTTTGAGAGATTTTAAAGTCTGTCAGGGAATTTTATGTAGGAATTTCAAAAGATGTTTACAATTTTTAAAAGATTGAATAGAATTTCAAAGGATTTAAAAATATTTATGATTTTAAAGTTTTTTGTGGAAATTGAAGGAATTTCAAGAGGTTTCTAGGAAGTTAAAGAGATTTTAAAGAATTTTAAGCGATTTCTAAGGCTTCTTCTCTGAATACTTTTTGTGAAACTATTCAAAGTTTTTTGAAACCGAGCTTAATACATCAATTTGTATTATGTAACCAGGGATTACATTGATACGTCCCTGAATTAACAACATAGGTACGTGTTGGGACAGTTAGGTCTAACTTTTGCGCAGAACATAATTAATAAGTCCTTGGAAAAATGTGACTTGGTTACAAAATAAAAATTGCTGTGCTTCATAGACGAATCGGAAGAATTTAACGACCCAATTTCCTTTTCCAAATACCTTTTCCCACCCACAAAAAATTTCCAAATATGTTTCAAAAATAACATATAGCTGAGAAACGAAACAACAATCTACTATTCATGGATTAAAATCAAAACATTCATAGAATCCCTTTTCAATAATATCAATATAATTTAATAAAATTGATATTGATTCACTAATTTAATCGACCGAATGATTATTTCTCATCGATGGAGTTATAATGACATTGATCTTTTGGTACACTCAGAAAAAAGTTTGTTTGAATCAAACAAACCTATCATTGATATAGGGTCAAAGAAAAAATTTGTTTAATTAATCAATGATACGCTTGTTTCATTAAAACAAACTTTTTTCTGAGTGTAGTAAAAGGTGTCTGCCAATTAATTCGGTTAGGGTGATTCGAGGTATAGGAAATAAATTCAATGGACTTATACTGCGTGAGCCACGCCCTGTCACATATGCATTGAATAGGTATAATATTTGCCGGCAAACTGCGAATCACTAAAAGCCGGGTAGATACGAATCGAGCGCCATGTCTGCATATAGGCATATTAATCGTAAGACAACATCGACATCGTGCGCGTTGAGGATCTTTAGGCAGGTGAAGCCTCTGCCCGTCTGCCGGTTTTGCCAACCATCCCCGCCTGCCATTTCCACTGACACGAGCTGACACAACTTGACGAGCTAGAGTAAGAACTGACATAAGAGCCAACTCTATACCCATTCCAACCGATTAATAAATTTCACCAGGAATTTCTCCTGATAATATTACACCTAGAAAAGAAATCTCTTAATTTTTTCCTATTTTAATTGAAAATTCTGCAATTTTAACAGAATTCATTCTAAAAATTGATTCAGAGATTGGTGTACTTATTTGGAGTAACGAAACATCTTGAATATAAAACGAAACCTTATTGGATTTTATAATTATAATTATCCCTTGAAAGAGAAATAATCTTGGACCACTTTTACTCTCAACGACTCATCAAGATTAAGTCGAGGACTCAAAACGAGCAGGTGCAAGTGGACAGTAGACACTGCCATGCCAAGTAGCCCTAAGTGAGAAAATAAAGTGCGGATAAGAAGTTATAATCAACAGCAAATAAAACTTAATAGCAGAGATAATGTTGGATGGGGGCAAGAAACGCGGAGATAAGATGTAAGGGTTTCAGCATCATGAAATTGTCTGAAAAGTTAACTGCAATTGTGTTATACTGAAATATTTCAAACTACTTCATCAATATTATTTTATGCAAATAGAATATTGGAACTGTAATCACAAATGTGATTATCATCATATTCAAATTTAAAAAGTCATCATACAATTTTTTGTTAACACAACTTTTATCTGTGATAACTTACTCTCATTACTCTTATTCGAAAATCTGAATACTTGAAATGCACCGAATGGCATTCTATACACTTCATAAAAATCATCGATAACCGCAGAGTAAATAAATTTCAGCAGTACGTCGATCAGTACTGACAGGTAAATACAAAAAATGCTGCATATGGATGCCAGCTGCGAGTATTATTCGTTTATACGATCTTAATTGTTATGACTTTACATAGCAACATGAATGTTCATACTTTATGATATTGTCGGTTATACATGCCGCGTATAGCTCTCTTTCCTTAGCACGAGCGCTCAGGCACGATAATTGTTATGTTTGAAAAAAGTCTGGTATGTGCCTCACCGAAGGAAGCAAGGGTGAATAAAGAATTAGTAAATCCGATGCAAGTTACGCCTATCGAGAGAATTGTGCAAGGTGCATCGATATATCGAGAGGTCTATGCTTAAATTCTTCAGAAAGCACTCTCTCTCCAAGGTCCAAAAACGAATGCCGTTCGCATCGCGCTGGGACATTATCGCTGAAAAGATCGTCACTATAAAACGATCGAAATCCTTCCTCAACCCATCCGCTCTCCCGCCCATCGGTCGAAGCAGCGCGAGCGACAGTCGGGCTAATTAATGGCAATTTACAGAAATAACGAGGTACGCGAGCCAAAGTAAAAAGCTGCCGCAGGTGCCTCATGCCTCTTTTATGCGGAAAGTTTTATTTATAGTATAAAATAAGCGGTATGTAAGTAGCGCAAATGGTGAGGCGAACATACATAGTGCGAGTACATTGCACAAAAAAAACGTTACTTCGCGCACGCGGCTTGCTTTAATTGTTAAATTCCGTGAACGTCGATAAGTCTTAAGATTCACGGAGTGTGCATTTCACCCCGATGATGATTTCATCATACTAAAAAAAAAAACACCGAGTTGTACAAAAAATTCTAGTCAAGGACATACATCACTTTTTTGTTTTTCTTTATAAGAAAACATCAAACGAATGCAGATATTGTTTGCATTCGACCTTTGCACGTGTATCGCATTCGTGATCATAAATCAAAACTTTCAGATAAAAACACAGCATTGAGTAACTTATATTGCAGTTAAAAAATTGTAGCTCAATGAAAAAGTAAATTTTAACTTTTCTATAAAAGTCACTAAGAATTATTCAAATTTGGAATTGTGATATTGCCACGTATGTCTCACAATTTACACTTACCATACAAATTATTGTATAACTTGACTTTGCAACATCGTGACTGCAATTTTGCAAGAACATTAGACTTAGAACATTAGATCATTAGAGTCCTATGGTAAATTTTCCAAGAATTGTCACTCGTAAATTTAGAGGATGTCCTATACCTCCGTTCATAGCAGCATAGAAAGGGGAGTAAATAAAAATGGTAAGGAGAAGAGATCGATCATCGAAAATCCCAATTACCTCTTTTGCGAAGTAGGGAGAGACTACGCGGGGCTCTTTCGAGATTTCGCACCCTGGGGATGACGTACGGGTCTGACACAGCGTGCGGCATTCCTCCTGCTACCCCCATCCTCCCCGATTCCCATAAGATGTAAACTAGTCCCAAACGAGCCGCGGCGGATAAATATTTGAATTACAATCCGAGTCGCTCGTAAAAACGTCGTCACTCGTAACGGATAGTGTTCTCTCGCATTACTCATCCGACGCCGCCTGGCCGGGACGTGCCAGGCCCGTATTCTATCCAAGGGGCTGAAAAGTATCCTTAATCAATTTATACATTACGCTAAACGCGGAAGGATTAAAAATGGAGAAATTATGGTTGTACTTAACAACGCCAAAGCTATAACACGTGTAGAAAAATTGTCTGCCCCGGCCCCGGGGGTGTAATTAATTATTTCCAAGTTTTAGATTCATTTTTCTAACATGAGCTTTTTCCATTGCGAACTTATGGTATGGATTGAAATAATCTAATTTAATAAGTAGATTATTTAATTGATGGAGGAATCGGGAAGACATAGGGACCTTTAAATAAGTATGTGGGTTCCATGAAGAGTAAAAGTTGACTGAGTTGCATTGCATCTGTTCGGAACGAGGTGCATATCGGGAAATATCGTTGCGGGAGGTCACCCACTGAGAGATATACCGGATCACCTCAGGGCGCCGTCAGAGGGAGTTCGCTTTTTGTGTCGGATTAAATCCCAAAAATTGAACGCCACCCCCAACTGCTTACTCTCCTTCCAGCCAATATTCAGTATTCAGTGATTCCGATTTCTTTTTTTATGCATCTCACATCTCCCATCCTACAATAAATATAATAAATCTACACCCAATAGAGTATATAGTACCTAATACTTTACTAAAAGAATTAATATTAGCCATCATCATTAATTACCCAAATTATTACTATTAGTCAATAGATTTTTATCATGTTTCAATTTTCAAAACATAGAGTAGGTACATCAAATAGAGTTCATAAAATTGCAGTACAAATAAAAGCTATCGGTTCATTAAAGAAGGATCGTCTTACAAATTGTAAATACTCTGTGGAAGCCGTCAGACCTGATTTTATGAGGGAGTAAATGTGATTTAAAGAAAAGAAAAGGGTAAAAGGTAGATGTGATAGGGAGAGACAGAAATCAAAATGAGGAACGAAACTTATACTCTCTCGGACATCGGTGCATTATTTGTCAGCTTATGCGAGTGGCAGCTAAAGGGGCGAATGATGCGAATTTACGATGTCTCACTTTCACCACAGCGTAAAAGTTAGCGGCACCTACCGCACCGGTGACCATGGCCAAGTGTGCGTCCTCATCTGTGCAACACGTTTTTTGCATTCCTCCCACTATTTAGTGCCAAGCCGGTATCATTAACAAATTATTCTTGGAACGAATTATTCTCGGAACAACGCTACCCAGCTTCATCACTGGGGTTCCTTTTCTAAGATGCGACGGCCTTGCTTAAATGCTTACGCCGCCTAAATTATGAAAGAGACTCCTCTGCATATTATATATGTTATAAAGTACTTGGGTTACAACTTTCTGATTTAAAGTTATATTGAGTGACAACATTTTCGAGAACATTACTTCAGGGTGGCCACCGACCTGAGAAATCGGAAAACTTGGGAAAAAAGAGCAATTTTCAATCCATTGTTTTAATTGTTTAAAGAAAAGCAATAAAATTGATATTTATCTCCATTGTGTTAGTACACATAATTAAGTGAAAGTCAAAGAGTTGACCCAGTTTCGATTAGAAAAGGATTATAAATTTATGGAAGGTTTTGCTTTGTTATATGTATGTAAAAGTTAGGGTCGTTTAATCTTATCTGTGGCGTAATGAATGACTGAGAAATCGAGTTCTGAGAATGTTGATCGATGATTGAGACAAATGGCATTATTTTCAAATGGTAACGCGTGCAGGCCTGATCGATCGATCGATCTTTTTTCCAGGTCCGGACCTTTAATCAGACTCTTTAGCTAACATATCGACGTCACCGTGAATTAGTCAGTCTTGATGGCGCGAACGATTAACACTGGCTATCGAGAAAACCGGCTGGGGGAAAAGACTAACTGCAGCAGGTTTGTTATTACAGGGGCCAATTTGTGCTGCGATCAGATCGATAACTGTCAGATCGGACAAATTCGATTACAACGGACGTCGTGCCGTTACGCTTTTGCATAATAGTGTAAAATTATTTTGTTAGACATCAGCATCACTTTCGTATTACTAAAAAAGTTTTAAGTTGCGGAAGTTAAGCTTGGGAAGATTTTCTGAAAGTATCTTTTGCGTTTTCCTTGCCCTTTAACAAATCCAGCAGCGGAGAGTGGCAAGGGGTAATAAATATATGTATAATAATAATATATTGGCTTCAACGCACTTGCTCGATTTTTCAAAGCTATCTTCATCTTGAGCTTGTCTTCATTTCTTACGACTAATTCAAAATGGTATTTTTCAAAAGTACGTGAGGATGGAATGGAGACTGAAAAGTAAATAATGATTACTATCAGCTTGCAGGTGAAAACCAAAGATTAATTAGTACAAGAGTCTCATTAAGCTTTCAGTAATTATCTCACTGAAAAATGCGCCTTTTGATGATTTACGCTAATCTTATTACGAATCTTTTGCGTATTTTAATTCGCGAGGAAAATTTTTCGCCTCTTCATCGATCTTTCAAAGAATCAAGTTTTTCTCTCATTTACTTAATTTTTAATTTAAAATATCAAAGAAATCTTAAAAATATAAATACTTAAGAAAATTCGTTAAACTAATTTCATGTAGCTTGCAATTGCGATTTGCAGAAAATACTTTTACAAAGACAAAATTCACCCCGCAGATTTAATCTTTAGGAATCATAATTTGCGTTGTTATGTACATAGTAATCAACGTCAAAAAGTTCCTGCAAATTAGAAAAAGTTTCCTTACTTTATACCGTAGCGTGATTGCAGAATTTGTAATTCTTTTCTGGTCACAATGTACAACCAAAGTTCTTTAACTTATTTTAAATAAAAATGAGTATATTAGTTTGATTTTATTTAAATAGAAATAGAATAATAATGCAAATTAGTTGTTTATAATCTTAAAGTATATGAATTTAAGGAATTTATAAATTGATATATTTTATTCAGTAAAAATACTATTTCTGAATAAGTTTCTTAGTAACTTTTGTTCCCTCATTTGACATCAGTTTCACTTGCACCATCTCGATTTCACAATCCAGAATGCCAAACTCGGGTGCTCTTGAAGAAGAGATAAATGGCATAACGGTGACACCACCTGCCACGCAAATTCCTGCTCCATTTCTTATATACGTTACTTGTCCTTTCTTCAGCTTTTTTCAGAATAATTACTCTCCTTATGAGGATAACCTTCACTTTTAGGTGGTTTTTTAATAGCGGTATAAGATCTACTTCTTTATTGCTACATCTTTAAACCAATTATTATTATTCACTCAGTTTCGAAGGGTCGAGTTAGATTTTTCAGGATATAGAAGGTGATCAACCGATCACACTTTAGTTAAACTGCTTAACATCAGTTTAACTCCCATTTAGAAAATAATTATAGGAACTATGGTGGCATTGGTATAGCGTTAGGTGCAGAATAAGCAATGGCGTTATTAATAGAGTAATGAAGCGTTGGCGGAATAACGGCAGGGTATTGGAAACGAAAAAACACTGATTGTTTTGCACCGTTTATTCCAACTTCCGGCTGCAGGCCGTCGGTTGACTGAGAGCTTTCGCATCCAGCGAGCTGAACTGCAATTAAAGTAATTGGCCTCATTGTGCTGTCCAAAGCGAAAGCTAGCGAATGCAGGGCACTGTCAGCCACGGCCGAAACAAAAATGTGCACCTATCCTCCTCCTGGATCTGTCCATAACCAGTGCTTCTCATCCTCGATTGCTCTTTCCCTTATTCCATACTTTTATTTCAATTTTATACTTCCATCGGTCACGACCTTTATCGACAAGAATTAAAGCTCATGTAATGGATAGAAATACATTAAAAACTGTCAATTATTCTCGCAACTTATTCTTCTTGATAATATTGACCAATTATCGCAAATGAAAAGTATTCCCATGAAATCTCTTGTAATCCTTTTAAATCATTTGGAATTTATTAAAAATGTATAAAATTCCAAAGAATTTTTGAAAAAAATCTAGCCTCATCAATCCATGCAACCGTTTTCCTTTCTGTATCAAAGTTTGATTAAAATTAGTTCAAAGTTCTGAATCATTAATATTTGCAATCTTTCCATATTTTCAATATTTCTTTAATATATCTACGCAGTTATATAAATTGAATATAATTTCACGTTTATCTCTTGCCTCCCCCATTCAATAACTTTTACGACTATTTTTTTATGAATTATTTATTTACATTTTGTTCATCATAGCTTTTTGAAAGACAGAGTATAAACTTATTATTAATAAGCAATTATTATAAACAGCTCTTTAGAACCGGTTTTGCATAACAGGTACATATAAGTACATACAAGCATGATGTTTTCACTCTGCTGCATATTATAGGTATATATAATATTGTACTTAGATCGAAAAAAGGGATGCAAAACTATAAGAAATAATTTACCACTATGTACTACAAGAGGAACGGGATATAATCATTTGAACTAAAAATTAATAAAATTCACGTTTTTATAGTTTATGATAAAAATAGAAAGAAAGAGATTGATTAACATTGAATCAAAATTTCATTAACTCATCAAACTGTATGTCAGTAAAACTTTAGATTGTGCGTGCGTCAAATTGCATCACTCAACTTATCAAGAATAATTAATTTATTCCTAAATGTTCTTTTAAACACGTTACATTATTTTATAACTGGCATCCACTTTTTGTAAAGCTTGTATAAGTCTTTTATTCTGGCAATGATTCAATATATTATGAGATAAATTATACACGGAAAAAATTATTTTCTTAGATTTTAAAACAGTATTTACTGACTTTCAGACACAGAAAAGTCAGAGAAAAGTATTATAATATTTCAGAGAATTTTATGAGATATTAGAACAGTTTATTAATTTTTAGAACAGATTTCTAAAACCTTTAGAAACCTCTTCTAAAAATTAATAAACTGTTTTCTAATATCTAATATCTATCTAATATCTATCTCTTTATCTAATATCTAAGAGTTTATTAATTTTCAGAACAGATTTCGAAAACCTTTAGAGACTTGTTCTAAAAATTAATAAACTCTTTTCTAATATCTCATCAAATTCACTGAAATATTATAATACTTTTCTCTAACTTCTCTGTGTCTGAAAGTCAGTAAATACTGTTTTAAAATCTAAGAAAATAATTTTTTCCGTGTATACATATCAATTGATCATTATTTTAAATAATAATCTTAATGTTTCACCACAGTGTTAAAACCGAAAATTTCGATATTTACAACTGAATTTTTCAAAATTTACCTTAAATTTACTAAGTGATTGAATTTTCCTAAATTCAGCTTCATTTTATGAGACATATGTACAGATGCATTAAATCTTTGACATAATTATTCTTTGTCATGCAAGATTATGGCGAAAATTTCGAATATATGCCCCAAAAAACTCCACTGATTTTCAGTGACTCTTTTCTCACGATTTTAATCAATGAAAGTTCATTGAGAATCAGTCAAAAGTCACTGAAATTTTCAGTCATCTTCACTAAACTACTAAAAATTTCAGTGACTTTTCACAGATTTCCAGTAGATTTTTCACTGATTAAAATCGTGAGAAAAGAGCCACTGCAAATCAGTGGAATTTGACTGGTAATCAGTTAAATTTCACTGATTCAAGTTTAGAGAGATCAATTCTCGTTTATAAAGGGCCAAGCAAATTCATCTTATTTCTCCCGCTATAAAAATACTTAGTTTTAAAGTATAATTTCCCATCTCAAAGTTCATTTTCTGCTCGATTTTGTTATGCATCGTAACCACGAAACAGGCCATGTAAAAGCTCTGGAAATAATAAAGAGATATCTTGTACACACGCAATAAATAGAATGACGTACGCTTCGTTTGAGATCCATCCTCTGATCGTGAACGTAATGATTCATTCGCAATAAACTAGAACTATGGCATTAAACTCGACTTGTAAAGAGCCGATGTATCATCGCGTGTCTTGACCATAGAAAGCTGTCAATCTAATATAAAGATATTATAATACTGTATTTTGAGATGTCACTTTTTTATTTTATATGTCACCAATTTTTCCTCGAAATTAGATAAATTCGAGTTTAATGCAAATCTAATACTTAATGTTGGAAATACATTCCCTAAAATAATTTTATCTATCATGTATTGTTTTCATTATTTTATTTACATATTTATTTGTAACTGATCAAATTATTTCAATTCTTATAAGATATTATATGTGAAATGCTTACACTGAGAAAAAAGTTTGGTGCGGACAACAAAACTTTTTGTTGCTATAGAAGCAATAAAAATTGTTTGGTTGTGCCAACCAAATCAAGGTTCTTTCAACAATCTTTTTGTTGAATCAAGAAAATTAATGAATAAGAAATAATGAATTTGTTGAATAAGAAAATTCATTAAATTCAATACACATACGTCGCACAATAAAAAATATCATTACTCAAACTGAGAATTTTTTTCAAAAAACTAAATACCGCGCATCAAAAAAAAATATTTGGTGCAATCAACAAAATAATTTTGTTGGCTCAACCAAAGATTTTTGTTTACACAGCATATCATTTTTTTAAACCAATATAAGGTATAGTTATACTCTCCATATAATGAATCTTTACATATTAAATCATGACTAACATAAAATTCGTCAAATAAGCAGAATTTTTTCCCCGTAACGATAATAGATTATTCGTAATAGTAGAGATTTATCGCTAAATAAGTCACTATTTCGTACAGTAGGTGGAAATATATAAATGCGGTTCGAAGCCGACGACAGCGAGAGCTAGTGCATATATGTATATACATTTACATGTAACATGGCAGGTACAATAATGAGTAGGTACATACATACAACCTATTCGTTGCAGAAGTATGCTGTCGCGAGACTCGCGTGGGAGGAATATAATAGTGGTCGTTGTTGTGATCCTGACGGGGCGGAGTCGACATGCACCAACCAGCATAGTCGACCGTGTATTTCTGCCACCACCAACATTATCACTAAATACCGCTGTTACCGCCGCTGCCATGGCATCGGTCGAGAACCGTCCTCACGTGTTAAGAACGACACTTATGTTGTAGATCGCCGCCATCATGATTTACGAAAGTGCATTTTCCGCCTTTCAGCATAACCACCATCAGACAATGACTACTGATTTCCCAAAATCAGAAAGATCATTATTCAAGTTTCACCGCGATTGTTTTATATGTGAGGTCAAATTTACCCCCTGCGTTAACCGAATTAATCTGCATGCCAAGAAAAAACCTCGATCCAAATACAAAAGCGCAATTAAAATGGCAGTATGTTTTTTTTACTACTTCATATACCATTCCAAGGAACATTTGTTGATTGGTATAAAATATAAAATATGCTATTTATTATACTTTTCCTATGAAAGGCGATGCAGTATCAGTAAACTTTTACTGAAGTTTGCCAATATTTGCACCTTTATCGGGTTGTTAACATGATTGAAATTAACAGAAATCTATGAAAGATTCAAATTGAATTCAAGTTCAATTCGAACAATATGTGATGGGAATTCGAAAGAATTGAAGGTGAATACGAAAGAAAAAGGAAAATTAATTTAAAAAGTTTCATAAGAATTAATTTCAATTATCTTATTGTATTTTTATTAATTCTTTTAAGATTTATTTCCAAATTCTATTTCTGCAAATTCTTCTGAATTCTTGAGAATCTGAACTTCTCCAATTCTTGTTTTTTTTCAATTATTTCGAAAATGGCATTTAACTGTTTTGAATTCCCCTGAATAGTTCGGAAATTTGAATCCTTAATTCTTTTGAATTTCTTAAAATTCTTCTGCATTGTTTTGAATATCTTTAAATTTTCTCCAATTTCTTTCAATTCTTCTCACTTCTGCTGAAGTAATTTGAATTTTTACAAATTCATAACATTAGATACAGTATCAGGGTGTCTAACCGGGAAAAACCGGGAATACGCCTGGAATTTTTTTTTAATCCTGGAATTTTTTTCAAGAACCTACTTATATAAACTATTTTTGTCTTCTGTCATAGCAAATAATGTCTACCAAAGAAATAAGTTAATACAGTTCAGTTATTGTTTCATATTTCATAATTTGATTGAGTAACTTAGTTGCTCAAAATTAAGTCTGATTAGTAGTTGAGTAAATATTTGCAGTATTACATATATAACTTTTATATTTTATTTAACAAATTTTAGAAACTATCCAAAGATTTCGAAGGATTATAAAATAATTTCCAGGTATTCTCTGAGATTCTCTAGGTTTTTAATGATTTCAAGACATTTTCAATAATTATAAAAGATTTTAAGAGATTTTTAAGGAAGATTAGGTAATTCAAAGAATTTGTAAGGAATTCGAAGGAATTTTAAAGGACTTTAAAAAGCTTGTAAAAATTTTAAGAAATTTTGATTTTTCAAAGTTTTCATGAAATTAAATAAGTGTGTTTTTACTTTCCTGGAAAATCAGGGATTTAGCCTTGAAAACCCGGGAAAACACCTGGAATTTGAATCGGTTGAGTCAGTGGACACCCTAAGTATTAATAATAGTTATAGAAGATTTATTGTATAGTTTCTATATGAATCTAACAAAATCTTTTGCATTCTTATCCTTGAATCATGATCTAAAAACCTTAAAACAGAATTACTCTTTAAATCGCTAGGAAGAATTTTAAAAATTATTGAAAACTTCCAAGTTCCTCTTAAATTGCCTTGAACCTCTAAAAAGTAGCTAACAAATTTTTAATTCAAACCTCCAAAGTAAAAACTTAAATTTTTACTTTGTAACACAAATATTACTCTCTTTCAACTTATAATATAAAATATTTAGAATTTTGTCTTATGTCATATCATAAAAACTCCTAAACATTGCACAATTTTTCTTATGTCATGCAAAAATTTGTGTTTTGCATCATATAGCTTTTTCTTCATCTTATTCTATATTCAACAAAATCATTTACTTGATCCAAATAAAACTAGAGCCAAGATTTGTTTTTCAATATTGCTGCAATGTTGCAACAATGATTTTAGTCAGCCACATACAATGCTGCAATATTGCTACAATATTGTACGACAATTTTGACAATTTTGCCATCCAATATTGCCAGTAATATTGCTGCAACATTGCGTGCTGTTAGCGAACGACACTATTTAATAGAATAATAGCTTAAGTAATAAAATAATACTCATTAAAACTATGAGTTATAACTAGTTACTGGTACGTACTTCTTAAAACCCTCTAAGGGAATATTTGAATACTAAAACTAAAAAAGAGGAACGTGTAAGTATAGTAGTTGCCCCCAGCCAACCGATTGGTATATTATACTTGTGATTATTGTCCAGGGAAACCACAAGCTTAATAACTATTATACCATAATTTTATATTGAGAACCAGAACATAAAAAGTCCATGTGGATGTCACTTCATACGATAACTTTGATAGATACATTTGGTACATGTAAAATAAATTAATATATGAAACTTTCAGGGGTGAATTCTACTTAAAGTAGAATTTTATATAGTTTTTTACAAGGGAGAATTTCACGAATTTTAAAAACCACGATCTTCTTGGTGCGGATACCAGAAACGAACTAATCGCTCTTTTCGTGTTCCATTCCTGAGGAAGGTATAACTTGGAATTTGGCGAGCTTCCGAAGAGCTGTCCGTCATTCATCTGGCCTCATGATAATTAACACCGCGAAATACAGCCGATAGTCGTTCTGTGGATTACCCACTTAACCATTACCTAAAGTGCACTTCACGGCACTGTCAAGTGAGAAACTTAATTAACTTCCAGAGCTAATCAAGGAAAATCAATTAATTGGAGAAAATGTATTAATGGCAAAAATCAGAGGCGACTTACTTCAAGGTCTGAGTTGAAAATTCTTGTAGAGGTTCTTTTACATCAGAGAAAAAAAATTCTAGTTTACTCTCTCAAACTGAATCAGTCAAATTCCACTGATTTTTAGTAACTCTTTTCTCACGATTTTAATTAATGAAAGTTCACTGAGAATCAGTCAAAAGTCACTGAAATTTTCAGTCATGTTCACTAAACTACTAAAAATTTCAGTGACTTTTCACTGATTTCCAGTAGATTTTTCACTGATTAAAATCGTGAGAAAAGAGCCACTGCAAATCAGTGGAATTTGACTGGTAATCAGTCAATTTCACTGATTCAAGTTTAAAAAGTATTTTTTACAGTTTCTTTTTATTATACTTTAATTTAAGTCCGTTTTTAGACTAAGAAATCTAACAACAAGACTTCTTTGTTTTAAAACAAGACTAAAAACTGACTTAAGACTGAAATTCAGCCTAAAAACTGATTTCAGTTGTAAACACTTTCAGTCCTTGTTTTTTCAGTGTTGTGAATTCTCTTGAATTCTTGTGAGTTTCAAATTCTTGAATGATTTTTTTGAATCCTTGTTATTTTTTACGAATTTCCTTGAATTCTTGTCAATCCTTTTGAATTTTTCAGAGCTCTTTAAATACTTGCCAAACCTATTGAATTTTTTTCAATTTTTGAGAATTCATGTGAATTTTGTTGAATTCTACAATATTCCTTTATATTCGTAGTGGTTCCACGGTGGAAATCTATACAGAGGTTCCTATACAGAAGTAAAGAAACGTGTACATGAATTTTAAACTCGAAAGAGCCGGAAAGTAAATTTTTGAGTTTGAACTACCTTTCCTGTAAATGAGTATGACAACTTTTGGACAAAATTTTAGACATATTGCAATATAAATACTTATAGAGCGATTGATACACTTAATGCTGTTAGATCCTTTGTTGAAGCTATTCCGGTTTGTTCAGACGCGTCGTATATAGGAAAGTCGTGGAGCAATTTACGTGTCAGCTTGTCAGGGTGTAATTTGACTGATAGAGGCTCTTTCTGCTATGCGCGGCACACAAAGGGACGGACAGGGCGCTCGATGGTAGGTAATTGCGACCGAAAAAACCGCTCGATTTCAAAATATCGGCGTTTTAACGTGCCACAAATAATGCCGAGCCTCAGGGCCAAATATCATATATACGTTAAATGATGCCAAACTGTTGTGGAAACTACAATTTTATTGTATTATATCTACACTTTAATATTGCTCTTTTCCATCGACTTGCCCAATAATTTTTTGCAAAAAGAAATACATAAAACCAAAGATCTGATTGGCCTAAAAACATATCAGTAATTGAGACACATATATTATCAAAATTGTGAAAAGTATTTTTTTACACGTAGAAAAAAGTTTCTTTGAATCAATAAACATTTTTTTAATATAGGGCCAAAGAAAAATTGTATTTGAATTAAATAAAATTTATTTAATATAGAAATAAACATTTGTTTGGCCCAATATCAAAGAAATGTTTATTTGATTAAAAGGAACTTTTTCCTGGATGTAGAAATCAGGATTAAGTTCAATATCTCAAGTATCAGACTGGTACAGTAATAAAAAATGTGCAAGTTTATAGCTTAAACATTTTTTTTGATATAACAGAAGATACTTCCTTGAAGGGGATTAAAAATAACATATTTTTTATCAATTTATTTAATTAAACAAGATTTTTTTATTTGAATACATTCATGTATGAATTTTCTAGACGATTCTTTTTTATTTTGTAGTCAGTAAATATCTCCAAGTTTTATTTCAACTCTAGATAATAATGAGAAAGAAATTGAGGTACATACTATTTTAATATATAACACATATCAACTAGGATAAATTTGCCATATACGCCTGTTAATAGGCAACCCGAACAGTCACTTTGTATGTTTGTTTGTAACATAATTATGCTAACATTGTTAGCCAAAATTTGTTAACATTATCTTCCATATTCATTTAAGTCTTCCAAAAATAGTAGTAATTAATTTAATAGAGTTTAAAATTTATAATTAAATATCTAAATATAAATTTTCAATAATAATTTATTATGCCCACATATGTATTAATATGTAATTAAAACAATATTTTTCATTCAAACATATTCATCAACAAATATAAACAAATTTAGTTATAAATAAAATTGCTTTTCCAATGAAAACTCATGAATAGTAATAATTTAATATACAAGAGGTCACAGTGATAACGCCTTGAGTTACTATTTTATCAGAACATATATGTGCGATGGTGGTGTAATGGTCAGCATAGTTGCCTTCCAAGCAGTTGATCCGGGTTCGATTCCCGGCCATCGCACACTTTTTTTATTTTCTTATACATTCTGTTTTTTATAAATTTAACAAATTAATTTTTAATTAATTTTTGAAAGATATTTGCATTTTTTAAAGTTTAATTTCACTATAAGTTCCAGTCGTTGAATTTTTAATGAATTTCAAATCGCTTAATTTAGATATAAATCTACAGTTTGAAGAGTTACAATTTGAAATTTCTTTAAATTTGAATGTTGTAAATTATGTGATTTAAAATTTTTTCTATTTGACGTCATTCAATTTTGATATCTAATGCTTGGAATTTGAGATTAAAAACCGGAAATATACAATTCCAGCGAATTCCCTAGAAATTGGGAAGAATTCGCTCTCTTTTATTGGTAGCATTGATAAAACTCCCCATATCCGTTCTGATTAATCTTATTACCCCCCACCACGAACCACCCAATCCTCCCCACCGTTTATTCGTTTGTTTCGTGTGGTTTCGTGTGCAAAGTTGCACAAACTTGCTAAGTGGAAACACTGAAAACCGGCGATTGTTGAAAATTATTTTTCCAAGAGTAGGAAGCATTTTTGCATTTGCTCGTCACTCGTGAGTCAGCAAAAGCAGTATTTTTTGCAATTTTCTACACGATAAAAGATTCGCGAAAAAACACTCTGAGGAAATGGCTGTTAAAGCAGTGTGCGTTCTCCAAGGAGAGGTCAAAGGAACCTTATTCTTCGAGCAAGCTGTAAGTTAATTATCAAATTAATTAAGAATTATTCTTTCCTATCAGTTACAATTCGAGAAACGCAATATTAGCTATCTGTTATTTTCAGGGAGACTCTCAACCTGTCAAGGTCACTGGCGAAGTTACCGGCTTGAAAACAGGGCTACATGGTTTCCATATTCATGAATTTGGCGACAACACAAATGGTAAATATTTTTTCATATCATTTTAATGCTCTTGAATCTTAACTTTGGAATCTTATCTCTGTGTTTCTCTGTTCTAAATATATAGTGTAAAGGTGACTAGTGATTTCGAATTACCAACGTTTCATAACAAGTGAACTTTGATAACAATTAATAAGCAGTTCTACAAGTATAATATTCTTCTATTAAAATTTTAATTTTAAAAATATTAAAATTTATAAACTCATTATTTGCGTGATTTAACACTTGTTTTTTTTATGTTAAAGTGAAAGTATATTTTTTCTAATCTTTATCATTTAAAAACACGTTTCAAGAATAATCAAACATGACATTAAAATCGATATTTCAAGATGGTTCAGCTCTTCTCTATTCACTTAGACTTATTTATCTTTGACAGGAATGAACTTCTTGTATTCTGTTGAGATAGTTAAGTTTATTTTTATTTATTTTTTGTTTTTAAACCTGTTATCAACATAATTATTCTTTTTTGAAATTCATCCAATTCTTTTTGAAATCCATTTTGCTTAGTTTAAAGATCTGACTATCATTCAAATTAATTTTCTTGATGAGTATTCTTTCGAATTTATAAATATTAATGCATGATATTTTGAATATGTACAAGGTTAACGGAAAACTTTGGATCTTTATAATACCTCTTATAGTGGATTTTTTTAGTCTTTCTTAAACCGAACACAATTTTAATATCACTTTTGTAGGATTTTTTCATCCACAGTAACAAATATAGATAACCGAAACTAATTCTATAAAATTAATTTCTTTAATATTTTAAATTGATCAACTTTTATAAAAATAAAAAATGTAAATTTTATTTGCAGGTTGCACAAGTGCAGGACC